>JADBJO010004468.1:0-70000 GCA_016801955.1 Conus betulinus | reverse complement strand
TGCCAGAGAGGTCAAGGAGTCTTTGCGATAAGAGGCTTGATCAAAGCCGATCTCTGGTGTGTGGAAAGTCAATGGTAGATCATCAGGAGATGTGGACGAATCATACACACCTCAAAAATCTATATCTGCACTACTTAAAGGGGGAAGAATATGAATTCCCAAAGATGGAAGATAACTCTAGTTGTCTTCAAAGTCCTTCAGGGATTCTGGGTTAAAAATACAGTCATAAACAGGGTTTTCGGTTCAGAGAAGAGATCAAAACAGTATTCTAACGAAGGTTTCAGCTGACAGTTGGAGAGGGATGGTCCCCCTGCCTCTGCATACAAACTGTATAGAAGAGTGGTGTGGAATGCCCCCAGAGTCAAAGCACTGGTGGTGGATGGGATCCAGAGCTTTGAGACAGGAAGGTCTTGCAGACTCACAGGTAGCACAACCATAGTCCAGTTTGGAGCAGATCAGAACCCTGTGAAGATGGAGAAGGGTTTCCTTATCAGCGCCCCAATCAGTATGCACCACAACCTAGAGAAGGTTCATTGCCTTTTGAAGAGAAGTTTTCAAAAGCTGCATGTAAGTCTTACACTTAAATTTTTTATCAAAGATCCCCAGGTAACCTACATATAAAACATCCATGTATTTTCATTATTGTAAAATAATTGACGGAAAATGTCAGAAGGCAGAAGATGCATTTTACAATTATGCTCACTGCATACTTTAGAGTGTGAAGAACACAAAGCAGAATCTAACGTAATAGCTCCCTCTAGCATGAGCTGGTTCAGACTGTTTAAATCAAGCAGAGGAAAAGAGATGAAAAGTCCAATCTGGGACTTTCTGGAAAACAGAAGAAGATGGAAGTGCACAGAAAATTGTGGTGGTTTCTTCAGAAGTAGAGAGTTCACCAAAGCCAACTGTTCTGTTTCTGGAGCAAGAGGTTGCCGAACAGGTAAACTTGTCTTGATTTTATGGTCAAATGTTATTTAGTGTCAACTGTCTTTGACCCCTTGGTGCAGTTCATGATACCATGCAAATGCTCAAACGTGCGAGGGCAGTCCTGGATTGCCCTTGGGTCTGAGCTGATCTTCATCCACATCAGTGTATGCTGTGATAAGTGTACCAGCTTGCTGATTTGCAAGAATGTAAAGAAACTTTCAAATACTAGGCTGCAAATTAAATACAACAAGCCTGAAGTAACAAAGCCATGAATTACTGATCTTCTTCCTGCAGAAAAAAGAAATGTCAAACAAAAAAAAAAACAAAAAAAAACATAGGTAAATAGTGTGTGTGTGGGGGGGGGGGGGGGGGGGGGGGGGGGTGGGGGGGGAAACAAGCACAGACAATTAAGTTCTCCATCCTCATAAAAATGACCTTGCGAAAATTTACAATGAGGGAGTGGGATGGGGAGATGTGAGACAACAAAACAGTGAAAATATTTAATCTTTCATTGACAACATGTGAGAAAAGAGGTATTTTGTCTTGTAACCAGAAACATCAGCTTATGACTGTCTAGAGTCGGCCTCTCTCATGGCAGGGGAAATCACAATCCTGTACACTTCCACAGAGGCCAGAAGTAAGTAATGAATACTAATGTCAAAAGAAAATACCAGAGCTTCAAAGTACACAAAGAACAACTACTGCAGTCTGAACTGGTGGTGACTTCCCTTAGCAAAGAATAAAAGTTTAGTTTTCCCTCATGAACTGACTCGAGAGGGCAGATGCAAGACTCCTCCAGATGAGGTATGAGCTCTCTTGAGAGCCATTGTAGTTGTTAATTACATCTTTCTTCTATGCTGTGCATGGCTGCAATCAATGCTTTGATCATTCACTTTTAAGATTAACTACCCATCTGAATTTTGTCTGATGAATAGCTACCCACCTATTGTTTGAAAAATAGCCACCTACCTGATTCTTTTTGGATTAATAGCTATCCACTAGATTCTTGTAAGAACAGCTAGCTATATGATTCTTGTTTCAAGAAAAGCCATCCATTTGCTTTCTTTTTGTAATGAATATCAACCTATCTAATTCTTGTTTGATGAATAGTTACCCAGATGATTTTTGTTTGAAGCATGGCTACTGACCTGTGTCATGTTGCTTTGTTTTATCTATGAGGCAGTGTTCCTGCTGGCATAATCTATGTCTGGAACATCATGATACTCAAAGCTCCGTCATGGACCTTCCTACCTACCTGCAGCAGTTTTGCGAAAGTCGTCCAGCATCTGCTTGTATCTGGTTGGCATCTTGAATTCCTCGAGCTGTGAAACAGATCACACAGACACTCATCAATTTTAAAGAAGGTGAGAGATGTTTCTGTTTCGTTTGTGTGCTTAACTGTCTCCCCAAACTGTCAAAATTCATGTCTTTGTCTCCTCTTTTACATCATTATATTTCTTACATGTATGTCATCCTATACGGATACCTGCTCAACTCCCTGCAAACTGACCTGTTTCAAATCTGTCTCCTCTTCTTCATCATTATTATCTCAGTGGATTGCACTTACATCATTCACACTAACTAGTCCGTGTCATAACCACATCAGTGGTGTCCAAACAGAACTAAACATTTCACTTGTCCACACCACCCATAATAAGCTGAAACTTTTGAACTGTCCTTCTTTTAGTCTCCAATTCAAAAGCACCTGCATGATAGTTGGTTTCTTTTTTTTTCCTACTGACTTATAAAAAAAAAGATTGTATGTTATGCAAATCATATGCAATACTCAGCACAGCAATTGACAACAAGTTCTGCTATCAATTCCATGACAAAAATGTGAATGATGATCAAGTTTTCACTTATGTAAAGTGTTTATTGTACTGACATCAAAATAGAGTAGTTTTACCCTGAAATTTCATGTTTAGGGACTTTCTTATTAATTATTAAAAAATGATTATCAATAATTGATTACAAACTTCATGTACATAAATCAAATATCACTTGTTACCAGCCGCCGTGGCGAAGTGGTTAGCGTCGCAGACTCCCAGCTGGGAGGTCGTGGGTTCAAATCCCATCAGAGTCATGTGGGGTTTTCTGCCCCGACCGGCTCCTACCCAGAGTTGAGTTGCTGCAGACTCAGTTGGGAAGACTGGGACCACACAGTCGAGTTTCATCCACTTAATGGATGCGTTTCTGAGAGTGTTGCTCAAATTTCCTGACCAACACTGCAGGTGTCTGTATCTCTCGGGCCTGGTTGACGCTGGGATATATTATGAAAGGAAGCGTAGAGTACAAACCTGTCATGTAGTCTCAGACCGAAATGGAAATCCATAGCATCATCTTAATCATCATCATCCTCATTCTCATCATCAATATAAAAAAAAAAACGTCTCAAATTCTGTGGCCCTTCATGCCCTGCTCTCACGGTGACCTCAATTTTGATGTCCTCTCCACGTCTGTGGCCTTGGTTTGGTTCCGTCAGGGTCACCGTATCGGCGAGTCTATGGGGGCTGTTGTTGGAGGGAGGTGGTGGCGCCTTCCGGAGGGAAGATCACTCATGCCAGCTCCGCGACTAAGCAATTATTGTCAGTAGGGGTCTTAGTAGGTGGTGTATTGTGTATGTTAGATCAGAACAGGCGCCACTGAACACCACCAAAGTGACTCAGCAGCAGTGCAGTGTCTCCTCTGGTGGTTTGCCTCTTGACGACTTGACAGTGACTGCTCTCTGTGGATGCCAGTGCCGGGGCGGTGGCAGGGCCGACTGGCCTATGGCTGTGGACAGGGTGTCGGAATGAGCAGCGTGGGTGCACTGCCTCTGAGGTGACGCAGAGATTGGGACCGCAAAAGGAAAAAAAAATCTATTGTTAATGTGAGTGGATGAATCTGCTCCTCATGTCCACAATGACCCTCTGTATGGCGCTCCTCATGTCTTTTTGACATGAATGGTACACCACAGATTACATATACTGTGTACCCTGAGAGCTGTGAATTAATCAATCGACGTCTAGGGTCTTCAGGCAAAAACAAATAACATTTAGCACAGTGAAAACGAAGAACGAGAAACCATTTATCTTCTCATGTTTGGCACACATAAAATTTTACCTGTGTGCCGAACATTTTACCCGTGTGCCAACCATAAGAAGATTTTACCTGTGTGCCGAACATGAAGATAAGTGGTTTTTTGTTCTTCCTTTCACTGTCCTAAATGTCACTGTCCTAAATGTTACTTGTTTTTGCCTGAAGAAGACCCAAGAGGTTGAAATGCATTGTCTTGTCCTGTGCTTTGTCTATGTCCTTGGCGGTAACTAACCCCCTCTCTTTCTAACTTTTGCGTCATTTTCCACCCTCAGTCACTCTGGTTTGAAACAGTTTACCGGGTAGAGATTGCAATGGCACAGATCAAGATTTAAATGTAACCAATCAACAATGTTTATTAGTTTGATGGTTTCGATGAGTGCTTATAGACATGCAGCATTTCAAATCTCTTCCTTTTTAATCTCTGGGTGCTTAAAACATGATAGCTGCAGTCTTGGCAACACACTGATTAAACTTACAGAGCCTCGATCTGTCTTGACAAATGCTGACTTCATAGCACAGTTGGCCATGTAAGTCACCCACCAACCCCCCTCCCCCCACCTCCCCCTCCACTTTTCATTATGATCTACTGACAATGAAACGTGGAACAACGAAAGAATCGCTGGATGGGTATGGAGTGAGCGACAGCTCCACCTGCAACACTACATGCATTCTCCTACTCTGCATGCATCTCCCCCTCCATTCACCCTGACATGGACATACCATTTTAAAAGACTTCTTACCTAAAAAGTCGTAAGGTTATCTGAATAAGCGTGAGGTGAGGGAAGGGTGTTAACCAGTTTCCTGCCTGCTACGAGTGCCGTTCGTAGTCAAAACCAAAAATTGCTACACCCGTATACAAGTACGCCTCATAGTAACTTCATCATGGAAAGCAGAAAAATCTGCTTGGGAGACGACCCTCTACAATGTTTCCACTTCTTCTACTGTTGTCAAGGTATGAGCCCTTTTCATTCAAGCAACCACCCAAATGACCACATGATATACAAATTGTGAGTTGAGAGGTATCAGCTGATAAGCATATTCAAGATGGCAGCTCAACCTAGCACTTCATCGATGCGTTCCGTTTCCAAGCGTTACACTGCGCTTGATGTTTTAGATGATGTTCTAAAGCATCAAAATAGTGATCAAGAAGACCTTTGAGGACTGGATCCTGATACTAACAATGAGAGGAGATGGATGGGAATCAGTAGCATCCACTTTTATTGGAGGTAAGTGCTGGTGATGACGTGGCTTCATTGTTCTTTACACAAGACAGCAGTAAAGAAAGCGCTGTTAGCATGGGTGACAAAGCAGAAATAGCCGAACCTGTGCCATCAACGAGCACCGCGCAATCTGGAAGTCCCTCCTGAGCTGCAGTGCACAGAGCCCAAGGTGAACTTCATGAGAAAGAGCCCCAAGAGGAAGTCATGACCACAACTTTCACAGAGAAAGACTGGAGGAAGTGTTGCAGAGCCTCAACCTGAAGAAGTCACCTGGATCAAACGGAATCACCAATCAAAAGATTCTGCATCTTGGGATGAAGAGCAAGGCAGTCCTTCTAACTAACAATTTTTAACTCCAGCTGGAAGACAGGATCAGTACCACAGTGTTGGAGAGAAGCAGACATGATCCCCTTTCACAAAAAGGGAAAGGACAAGTCGAAGGCTGACAGCTACAGACCCATCAGCCTTACAAGCTGCTTAGGAAAGTTGATGAAGAGACTTGTCAACACAAGGCTTGTCCGGCACCTTGAGGAGCATTAGCTGCCGAGCCCTGAACAGGCAGGCTTCTGCCAACACAGATCAACAGAAGATCAGATCAAAATCATCACTCAAAGCATAGAGGACGCTTTCCAAGAAAAGAAGAACACGCTTGCTGTCTGGATTGACATGGAGAAGGCGTTCCACAAAGTCTGGAAGGACGGACTCAGGCTTAAACTATGGCGATGTGGTGTATCTGGGAGGATGTACACCTGGATCAGCCAGTACCTAAACAACCGCCAAGCCCGAGTAAAGATTCAGGGCCAAAAGCAGCAAGAAGAAGGTGCTGAGACAGGGATTACCACAAGAAGGAGTCCTTTCGCCAGCGCTGTTCCTCATCTTTATAGATGACATCATCAGAAATCTGCCAAGAGGGGTCAGGGGAGCGATCTACGCAGATGACCTGGTACTATGGTGCTCTGAAGAGTACACCACTACAGCACAGGTATGCCTCCAGACTGCGCTCAGCAAGATCAGCGACTGGACCAAGGAATGGCTTGTCTCTGTCAACACAAGCAAAACAACCTACGTCTTCAGCCTATCCAGCAAGAAGCAAGAGGCAAAGCTGACTCTGAACAACCAAAGGCTTGCAGAGGAACCCACACCTACCTACCTGGGAGTGACCTTTGACCGCACGCTCACTTGGAAACAGCAGATCGCCAGATGCTGTAGCAGGGCCAAGCTGAGACTGGCAATCATGAAGAAACTTGCAGGAATGGACTGGGGGGCTGACGAACGTATCCTGAAGAGACTATAGAGTCCAACCTGTAGTTGAGTACAGGACATCAGCATGGGCATCAGCTGGAAAGTCTAACCTTGACCATCTAAACAAGATACAGCACCAAGCTCAGCATGTCATAACTGGCGCCATGAGATCCACCCCAATCCTGAAGATGGAGGAGACCACTGGGCTACAGTCATTGGAGGACAGAAGGGACACAAAGGTCTTCATCCAGGCAGCAAAATTCAAACGCCTTCAAAACCATCCAATGAACGACAGAATTAGCAGACCCACCAAGAGCCAGCTGAAAAGAGGCAGCTTCATCCACCAGTCAAGACGCCTTGAAAGACAAATCCCAGTTTGATGGAACACGAAGCAAAGCCCATCGCGGCAAATGTCACCCACCCATCTTGGAAGAGGCAGGTGTTCCCAACAGCCGTCACCAGCATTCCCGGAGTGGAGAAGAGAGGAACACAGTCAGACACCCAAAGGAAGGCCCTGGCCATGGAGTACATCTGCAACCAGTACCCCCATGTCTTTACAGATGGCTCCGCCACAGCAGCAAAGAGGGATGGTGGAGCTGAATCTTCCTCCAATACAAAGATGGAGATGAAGAAATTGCAATCTCAACAGAAAAAGACTCCACCAACTTCCAAGCTGAGTGAGAAACTCTCTGTGAGGCAGCCACAACAGTCTTGCAGAACTCCATAAGAACAACAGGCCTGGTGGTGGTGTTCTCAGATGCTCTCTCCGTGCTCCAAGCCCTCAAGAACTCCTGCTGCAAAGAACAGAACCATCTTACTTCAGCCCTTGTTGTGTCTCCAGCACCCCAAATACAACCCAGATGACATATACTATTTTCTGGGACGACAGGAACAGGTCAAGATCTTCCACCTGAGGACTGGACACAACCGCCTGCTCCACCATATGCACACAAAATTTGGCATTGGACAGAGTGAAGAGTGCCCTTGTGGTGAGGGACCAATGACAACCGACCACATCCTTCAAGACTGTATGACACATGCAGCATCCAGAAGGAATTACTGGCCAATACCGACAGCAGTGGAAGCCAAGTTGTACGGCGCCCTGGAGGAGCTGCAGTGGACGGCAGCCTTCATTGAGGACACCGGGCTGCTCATCTAATGGGAAGCGAACAAGGAAGAAGAATGAGCACTGCACCCCCTCCTGTCTTGAGGGACAGGGTCATGGACGTGGTATGGGCTCAGGACGATGGTGAGGGTCCCGTGGAAGCGGCCGGGGGCATGGCATGGGGCGTGGTCAGCAACAGCTAATCAAAAAATGCAGGGAAAGAGGTGCACAGCCCTTCAACCTTGCTGTTGTTTTGACTGGGGGAATTCTGGTCTGTAAGTCAACTGCGCAAATTTTCAGCTTTACAAAAAGTTCAGTCTTTAGTTCCTTCATGACCAGAAATCTGTTTCAGGCAAGTAGCTCTATTTTTCTTTCATTGCTGTTTTTTTTTTCTTTTTGTTTGTTTGTTTTTTTTTTGACTACTTGATTCTTCATTCCTTGACTTAATTTTCTGTATTTCTCTTCTTTGTCCTATTTCCTACTGAAACCACATAATTATAGCAAATGATGACTGTATATGGATAGGTGGGAGTGACTCTGTGTGTGTGTGTGTGTGTGTGTGTGTGTGTGTGTGTGTGTGTGTGTGCCTAAGCATTATTAATTTCTGTACGCAAGTTTTCCATATAAGTTTGTTCATTTTATAAAACACAGAAGCACTCATCCACAGCAGTTTTTTTTTTTTTTTTGTACCATTGTGATGTTTTTACATTCATGTGTGTGTGATACTGTTAGAGTATGTTTGTGCATATGTGTACATGTGTATATGTGTGTGTGTGTGTGTGTGTGTGTGTGTGTGTGTGGCTGTTTGTGTGTATGCATGTGTGTGTGTGTGTGTATGTGTGTGTGTGTGTGTGTGTGTGTGTGTGTGTGTGTGTGTGTGTGTGTGTGTGTGTGTGTGTGTGTGTGTGTGTGTGTGTGTGCCCAATGTGGGTCTGCTTACTGTGTGTGTGTGTGTGTGTGTGTGTGTGTGTGTGTGTGTGTGTGTGTGTGTGTGTGTGTGCCCAATTGTGGGTCTGCTTACATATCTTGAAACTTTTATTCTGTACTTCAGATTCTTCTTCAGTTTCTGCATTTAAACGACAATGCAGCCACGCCATTCGAAGGTGATCCAGCGTACAGCCGGCTCTACAAGATTCAACCCATTCTGGATCATCTGCATGAAAAGTTCTGGGAAGTTTATTTTTCCATTCTACAGTTGTTGCTTTTTTCTCACCTGTGAGTGTGTTCACGATTTTGTCAATGCTGTGACCAGACCGAGTGCCATCAGTGAAAGAAGACCAAGTGGAGTATAAAAAATGAATCTCAATGTGTGTTTCTTTGAACCACGATTTGGACAGACAAAAAAAGATCACCGTCTTCTAAAATTATGAAGCAGGGAATGCAGACAACCTGAGGATTATGTCCAAGACTTTGTACGGAAAGTGATGGATTCCTATATAGAACAGCGTGGCAGTAATGTAAGTACTTGTTCAGAATCTCTAACACAGTTGCTACAGTGTTTTGTGTGATAACAAATGCATACAATGTGTGTGTGTTTTTCTTTTTTCTTTTCAACAGACAATTGTCTATTTTTTTCCTTCAGACTTTTTTTTCCGCAGTTGTCATTTTGAACATTTAGCAATAAATATTATACTATAACAATTTGGAGCACACTGTATACTTACAGTGATGCTGAGTAAACACTCTGTTTTTTTTTTTTTTTTGAAAACCACCATTTGTTACATCCCTGTCCATCCCCTAATGGCCAACAAAACTATATTATATTATATAGCATCATAGCTTGGGATAAAAGGAAAGAGAAGCAATAGAGTCTAAGTCATATGTCAAATAAATAAGCAGTGACTGAGGCATTGAACCTACTCCAAATAGTAAAATTATGCCCCTTTCTAGTAGAATTGGGGTACCCCAGTAACATACAGATTGTTACACAGAGGGACACTTATTGACAACAATATGAATCCCAGGTGTTTGTAATGTTGCTGAGCAAAAACCAAAAACTATTTTTACTGTGTTTAGTTTGCTTTTATGTGCTGAATTCTTCTAAAACTCTCAAATTGAAAACAAAACAAAAACTGTTTTATCTCATGTTACTAGTGTGAACCATCATCATACCAAAAAAATCAAATCAGAATGATGTGAAATTGTAAACAAAGGTATAAGGAAGTAATTCACAAAACATTTAACAAATGACTCTATAAATGGATGAGTAATGTACATGTTAGTGAACACACCGTGAAAAGCATGATTATGCCCCTTTTTACCTAAAAGATTAGTACCCCCAATTATGAGCAGATGATCATCAAGAAAAAACATTCCTTGGGATTTATATGACTGTCATGTGTTAGTGCTGATGTTGAATAAATAGTAAGACCACAATTCAGTGTTTTGACTCATTTATTTTTAGCACAATGTGTTTGTGTATACTCGAAAACTGTTATTCTTGGTAATTTTTTTTTATAAGTATGTCAATTTCTGCTACACTAATTATCAACATAATCAAGTCATTATAGATCAATGCACAACAACAAAAAAACATGCCAAAAATCTGAAAGATTTGACAAGAAATAAGTGAGCAGTAAGCATTTTACTGAACCTACCCCAAAAAGCAAAATCTTACCTCGGCACACAGTAATTCAAATGTGCTATTATACTGTGGCAGTGAAGGGGTTAAAGCAATCAAAACATCATATGACCATTATGTACCACAGTAGATACATCTCAAGTTCTACACCTGAACTACTCTGAATAAATTGGTAGAGACACAATGAAATACAAAAAAAACTTTTGAAAATTGTTTCCCTCAAGGGTAATGACAACCTTTTTTATTTTGAATGGATGTTACCATACTGAAACGTACATATTTCTGGGGAACTCTCACTTGGTTAAATAAACATAAAATAAAAGTATTAAATAAAAAAAAAAGAAAAACTCTAAGGAGAACTTGACAAAAGATCTACTGAGTAGAAACACCCCCTCAAGCAAGTATTCAGATTCAGATTCAGAAAACTTTATTATCTCTCGTTACAAGAGAAATTACATTTGTGACCACTGCCCTAAAAGTTAGACATACATATTTATAGTTACAAACGTGACACTGAAAATTAAAATTACTTTCAAACAATGAAACATGCGTGTAACACCAAAATGGGAATTTCAATCTTTCTCCTTTTTGTAGTGCAAATAAAGCATGCACTCAGCCACTCATAATTATATATATATAAATGTGTGCACGTATGACTGAGAGAGAGAGAGAGAGAGAGAGAGAGAGAGAGGTGATTTATCATTAAAAATCATTAAGATAAGACATATTCCAGACATTTCTATTCCTCATGTGTTCCAGGACATGCACACATAACACACAAAACACACACCCACACTCCAGCATCTATACTTTCCCGCTTGCTCACAGACATACACACCCGCACATGCTGCTGTGTCACAGGTGATCCACCACCTCTTCTTACACGCTGTGTTTGTTTAAAAGCGCAATGGATTTGAACACAAAGCTCTTTTTTGTGCGCATCAGCTTAGCTCTGGGGACACAAAATCGTCTGCCTGATGGAAGGAGCTCAATCTGTCGCGCAAGCGTATGCCCACTGTCACTAACAATCGCACGAGCCTTGTTGACCACACGCCTTTCATACAACTCACTCATACTCTCCTGTCTCTCATCAACAATCTTACCACAGATGTTCACAACGCTATCCAAGAGTTTGCTGTTTTTCAAATTAAGATTTCCATACCAGCAAATGCATGAAAAAGTCAAGACAGACTCAATAAAACTCCTGTAAAATGTTTTAAGAATTTTTGGCTGGACATGCAGATTCTCAATTTTTGCGTAGGAAATGCATTCTGGTTTGGCATTTTTTGTATGCGGAACTGGTGGTGTGTGTACTGAAAGTGAGCTTATTGTCCAACGTTGTGCCCAGATATTTGTATTCCTCTACCCGTTCCACTTTTTCTCCATCAATATAAAGATCAGGCACATAATTTTTCCGCTTTCCTAAAATCTATGATCATCTCCTTTGTTTTTTTTTTGACGTTAAGCTCAAGATAATTTTTTTTACACCAGGTGCTGTTTTTTTTTACGTTAAGCTCAAGATAATTTTCTTTACACCAGGTGCTGAAACGCTCAACTTCATCAAAATATGTTACATCAGAATTGGAAAGGTCTACAAGGGCTGTATCATCTGAATATTTAATGACTGGTGTTTCTTCTGTACCAATGCAGTCGTTGGTGTACAGAGTAAAGAGGACAGGAAAAAGAACAGTACCTTGAGGGGAACCTGTGGAGCAAAAGAGGACAGATGACATGACAGATTGATAGCGCACTGACTGAGATCTGGAGATGAGGAAATCTGTGATCCACAGGATAAGCCTGGGTCTGACATTTAAGGATTAAAGTTTGTGCGCTAAGAGATGAGGCTGGATGGTGTTAAAAGCTGATGAAAAATCAATAAAAAGAATACGAACAAAAGAATCTGTTTTCTCCAGGTGGGTGTAAGCGTTGTGTAAAAGTGTGAGAGTGGCATCGTCTGTGCATCCGTTGCATTTGTATGCAAACTGATAAGGATCTTGATGACTGACTGTGTCAGTGAGGAGGTGACCTAGTATTGCTCTTTTGAAACACTTCATCACAATGGATGTTAGAGCAACTGGGCGGTAGTCATTGAGGGAAGATGGTTTAGACTTTTTTGGATAGGACAGATCACTGAGGCTTTCCAGAGAGAAAGGACAGTTGAAGTTTTAATAGACCAATTGAATAGTCTAGTGAAGACATGACAGAGTTGAGATCCACAGTTCTTGAGTAATACACTACTAATATTGTCTGGTCCAGGCGCCTTTTGGATATTTAGTCTTTTAAACATTGAAAGTATTGTTGTATCTTCTATAATGATCTCATCTTCTATCTTTGCTTTGATTTCCTTTTTTATCACTCCCAATGCATCGGTGAAATCATGAGCATCAAAACGACAGTAAAATTTGTTGAGTTCATTAGCGAATTGTTGCTGCTGTTCTTTTGATAAGGCACAGTGATGATGGGATTTGGTTTGACCAGTTAATTTCTTTAGACCTTGCCATGCGTTCCGCATATTACCACACTGAAACTGCAATTCAATTCAACCTTCTCTTTGTACTTTGTTTGGGCTGAGCGTATTTCCTTTCTCAGTTTTATTTGGACTTTCTTACATTCCATTTTGTTTTCTGTTTGAAAGGCAATTTTCTTTTCATTTAACACTGTTTTTCAGTGGTTTCATTACCCATGGTTTATTATTAGGGAAAATTTTGATTGTTTTTGATGGAATGATTAAATCTTGACAAAACATGATATATTCTGATATGACATATACAAGTCAAGTCCTGAACTCTCACACTCTGAGGTCAAGCTCCATCCACGTCATGACTGCTAGATGCCCTTCTGCTGTCAGATTTTCTTTCTTTCTCCTGGTGCTGCCGGGACTCAAAGCAGCAACTAAAGGATGGGTGGGCCTCTAAAGGCACTGTGTTTGTTGATGGACACCTTACCCACATCACTGTATGACACCTGTTCTAAGGTGGGAAATCTGAGCCTTACAAGTTCACTTGATCAGATGCTGTTGGAACTCTTTTCAGCTGCCTCTGCCAATGCCCTTATTGTTCTGGTCCTCTTTTCACCAGAAAGTGCAGCTCGTTTCATGAGATCAAAGGTTGACAAGCACCCCCCCCCCCCCCCCCCCCCCCCCCCCCCACCACCACCATGCTCCAGAGCTAATGGAGGCCTGGTTCCCTCAAGCTGTAGGCTAGAGTGGCACACAACGCAGTCTTGCTGATGTGAGCTTGCTCCATTCTACTGTTATAAGTGTAGACAGCATGACAGGGCTGGTCTACACAAGCACAGTTCAAGGGAAGTAACTGCAATTTTAGTCCCTTGTTAAGAAGTTGTTTCCTTGGGGGAGTTGTCCCCCTTGAGTGGTTAAACGAAGGTTGGGGAATTGAAGATAATGTGTTTTGATTTGGTTCTAGTTACTATTTTTTCTTTGCATACAAAAATCTTGTTGGGAAAGTTACTAGAGGTAATTATTTTGGGGGTTGAAATAAATTAATTCAGGGAAATAATAACCAAGTTCACCAACTACTTCCTGTCTCCTGACAAGTTCCATCCTATTTCCTGTTCCTTGACATAGCAATTTCCTGCACATTTTGACCGGGAGGAGAGAGAGAGAGACACTTGGTCTGCCTAGAGAGAAAAAACAAAGTTGGCAGAGTGGTCTTTTAATTCAAGGTTAGTAAGCTGTAGTAAGATTTTGAGTAAATTAGACTAAAACTAAGCCTGTATATGTTACTGATCATATATGAATTTGGGCTTGTCTAGATACTGGTCCAAGTTAGTATGTTGAACCGGTTGGCTTACCATGTGCTTTTGGTAGACATCTTGAAATTGGGGAAAGGATCCTGGCCATTTTACAGGATATTTAGTAGCTGTCTTGTTTGACATAGTATTTAGGCATGTTAAAGAAATTAATAGACTTATTCCTTCTGTCATGTTTATTCAGTTCTCTTGTGCTCTCTTTTCTCAAGTTGAACAGAACTAAGAGTTAATCTTAGCGACCAGTGTAAATTTTTTTTTCTCACTTTGACTTCCCTCAGTCTGTATATTTTCTCTTACCACCTTTTAAGGGTCATTGCTAACAATGTGTACCTAGGGCTAGGGTTCATAATTTAGCCCAATACTTTGACATTAGATTATTGTACTAATAGAAGGTTTGTACAGTTAGGGCCTAGTCCCAGTGAAAAAAAAAAACTTTTATTCCTTTGTTCTCATGGAATGACCCTTGCAACTAAGAAGAAGAGAGAGTTGCTTAGCTTTGTTAGCATGTATTGTGTTACTACATTTGAGTTTTTTCTCAGTGCTAGGAGTTGTGGAGACAAATTGTTGTGTGTACTGATTTAGGAATAATTTTTAGGATGGTTGTTGGTTATTTCTGCACAAGGGCTTGGATGTTCATGTATGGAAGAGTTTGTAAGAGGCATAATGCTTTCACGCTAGTGGGTTAAGATTGCCGATTTGCTGGGATATTTGCTGGGTGTCCCAAGATTGATGTGTTTTATTGATGCGTTCTTTTATGTTCAGTGGTGTTGCTATTGTTGTAGTCTTTTTATTGTAGATTCTTCGCCATAGAAGGCTAATGTATTGTGTTATATGTTTATTCCAGGGGCCACCTTTTTCTTCGACTTCGTCGTTTTTCTGCCCAAAGCTTTATTTTCCCACTTACCCCTGCCTCCCTCCAATCTTGCCCAATTACCCTCATTTACTCTGCTACCCATCTCAATGTTATATACCTGCGGAACCTCAGGGATGGGATGATGCTTATGTTGGACTGGACCTTTTGATGATTTATTTGATGCTTGATGTTAACCTTAATTTTGGTTTTGAAATCTTTTGACGCGAAATTCATTGTTGTGTTCTGGTTAAATAAACCAGTGATTGATTGTTAAATTGAAATTGTTTAGTGAGACAAAATTAAAATAGTGAGACAAATTGTAAGCCACTTGTTTTGTCTGCGTAAGCAAGAGCCTTCCTCGGCCCCTCCCTGTAGACACAGTCAGCGTGACTTCCCCTGTTCTATATTTCTCCTTCTTTCTCTCTCTTTTTTCTCTCTCTCTTCTTGCTCTCTCTCTCTCTCTCTCTCTCTCTTGCTCCTGCTCTCTAAATTGGGGATTACTGTGTGTCTGTCTTCATAAGACAACGTGAGTTCAGTCAGAACTAAACCTGTGAGGAATACAATATCTGGTCTAATGCCAGTCTTTCTAATGTTTTCTGGATGTTAATTCCAATTCTGGAAGATCTACTGTGCACTCCAGTCATCCACTCCTGCCAGCAAACCCTGTTTCCCATCCTCTTGAAGTCACATCTGTTCGACGTTCAAGACCATGACCTGTGGCCTCTTGTGATGTGTAACATTGATGGGGCTTCTGGTAACATTGTTTTCGCTCGCAGTGCTGACTGCATGGGCCATCTCTTTATGCACTTGGTTGTTGCTATGTGTACCCTTCCCTTGGCAACACCTGTGAGAAACATCAGTGAGACCAGGGAGACACCAGACTGATAACGATAGATGGTATCGGAACAGTGCGTGCTTGGGAAACATTGTTGTCGAACTTACCGGAAGTAATGAAACTGTAACTATGGAAATAACTTGGCAACGAAAGAAACGGAAACGAGCGGAGAGTCAACGAATCTGTACGAGCCGAGGAGGCAACGTTATAAGTACATTTATAGTTTAACTTTTCATTGTAGCAGAGCGTAAGTATGGCGCAAAACTTTAAAATACCACCGAGTCTAGGACCGGACACAGTATATGAGATGCGGAAAAAAAAACGAACTCAAAGTTTGGAAACTAGTGACAGACATGAAGCCTGAGAAACAAGCCTTAGCAGTTATGTTATTGCTGACGGGACAAGCTCGAGCGAGAGCTTTGGAGATTGACGCTGCAGAACTGAACACCAGAGATGGTATGAACATTTTAATTACTGCTCTTGATGCTCTCTTTCTTCAAGATGAAGTTGATCTAGCATATTCTCCATACTCGGATTTCGAGTCATTTAAGAAAGGGCAAAGCATGTCAATGGCTGATTACATTGTAGAATATGAAATAAGATACACGATCTGCAAGAAATACAGATGGAGTATCCAGATGCAGTATTGGCATTCAAACTATTCGACAATGCAGGTTTGACAGAAAAAGAAAAAAAAACACTGTTGACTGCAGCATCTGATAGAAAATTTTCTTCTATGAAGTCTGCTTTGAAGAGAATTTTTGGAGGTCATTCAGGAGCCAAAGTTGAGGATGAAATCATAGTGAAACAAGAAGAAGCGTTTGTGACAAAGGACAGTACAAAATACAGAGGAAGCAGATTTCCAGATCCAGCTAGTTCGAGTGATCAAAGAACATGGCCAAAGAACAAAGTTCCAAGAGGCTCAAACCCACTGGACAGATATGGAAGGAGAACAAAGTGTGCTGTTTGCCAGTCAGTGTTTCACTGGGCCAAACAACGCCCACACAAAGAAGAAGTGAGAATGACAGACACTAACACTGAATATTATGAAGAATGTGAAGAACAATACAACTTGGCATTATTCACTAAAGAACACAGAACAGAGAATGAGATACTGATGACAGAATCTTATGGCTGTGCAGTTATTGATACAGCATGTACCAAAACTGTCTGTGGCAAGAAATGGTATGAGGAATATGTGAATAGACTACAAGAAGATCAAAAGAAAGTCATCAAGAAAAAGGCAAGTACAAAGATTTTCAGGTTGGGAGATGGTGCTCAAGTGCACTCATACACGAATGCAACAATCCCAGCTCAGACTGGCATGACAAAGTGTAACATTGAAACAGAAGTTGTGGATACAGAACTTCCACTCTTGCTGAGCATGGATTCTTTGAAGAAAGCAGGAACTGTTCTGGATATGTCCAGTGACAAAGCCACGATGTTTCAACAACCTGTGGAGCTAAACTACACCTCAACTGGACATTATTGCATTGACATTGTCGGAAACAAAGGAGTGATGCAAAACGATGGTGAAATCCTGCTGACCTTGGAAAATCTAGATGAAAAAGAACAAACAAAATCACTCTGACACTTCACAAAACAGTTTGGGCATGCTTCAGCAGAGAATCTGAAGAAGTTAATGCAGAATGCAGGAGTCAAAGACATAGATTTGTTCAAGAAAATGACAAAGTTAGTAGAAGAGTGTGATGTATGTGCTCGACAAAGAAAAACGCCGCCAAAAACCATCAGTAGAAATGCCTTTGGCAGATGACTACAATCAAGCAGTGGCTGTTGATCTTCATGAGCTTGGCAAAAAATGTCTGGTACCTTCACATGATTGACCAGTATACTAGATTCAGTGCTGCTGCAATAATCAGAAGCAAACAGTCATCAGTCGTAGTGCACAACTTCATGAAGTACTGGATTGCTGTGCATGGCCCACCAGAAGTACTGATAAGTGACAATGGCAAAGAATTCAACAATGATGAATTCCATGACATGTGCGAGAACTTCAACATTGAAGTGAAACTACAGCAGCCTACACCCCGTGGAGCAATGGTCTGATGGAACGTCACAACCAAACCCTTTCCAACATTCTGCTGAAAATCATGTCTGACAGGAAAGATCTGGATTGGAAGACAGCACTGTGCTGGGCACTGGCAGCCAAGAACAGCATGGTCAACACCCGTGGCTTCAGTCCCTATCAGCTGGTGTATGGGAGAAATCCAAACTTTCCGTCTGTAGTCAGTGACAAATTACCTGCTCTGGAAGGCACCACCAGAAGCAAGACGGTTGGAGAACACATCATTGGTATGCATGCGGCCAGAAAGGCATTCACAGAAGCTGAAAGTTCAGAGAGACTGAGAAGAGCTTTGAGAACTCACAGACACGATCCTCCTCTATGATGTATATCAGATGGGAGACAAGGTCTACTACAAGCGCTCAAATAATGAAGAATGGAAGGGACCAGGAAATGTGATAGGACAAGATGGAAGTGTGATTTTTGTGTCATGGTGGAACTCTAGTCTGAGTACATCAAACTAGATTAAGAAAAGTGAAAGAAGAACAACAGAAAACAAACCCTGAAGCTGAGTTTAACTCACAGTCTTTCACAAGCAACAGTTATGAGGAGAACAAAAGCTCACAGTACACCAAACCTGCTCCTGAAGAGGAAGATGACACAAAGAACAGCTGTACAGAAACATTACCAGACTTTGATACAGAATCAGACACTGAAATCAGATGAAATGAATGAAACAAATAAAATAAACACAAAGAACACTGATTTCAAGAAACTCAAAACAGGCCAGATGATTTCATATGAACACAAAGACAATGGAAAGTGCATATCTGCAAAGATAATAAACAAAGCTGGAAAATCAACTGGGAGAAACAAAAAACTGGTACAACACTGAGTGCACAGAACCAAAAGAATATAAAGGAGGAAAGAATGTCAATGGATTTAACCAAGGTCAACAAACTTGTTGTATCATCTGCAGAGTGTGACTCGGCATTGAATTCCGAAGACAGTCATGATGATAGAAGGAGTTTGCTTTGAGAAAGCCAAACAAGAAGAAATGGGAGAGAGCTGGCAAAGAAATCATGTATATAGTGAAGTGGAAGATACTGGACAAAGATGTGTTTCAGCTAGATGGATATGTACAATGAAACAAACTAAACAAGGAATGACTCCCAAAGCTAGTCTAGTGGCGAGGGGATTCAAAGAAAAATAGGAAATGACGACATTCAAAAGATTCCGCACTTGTGCAAGTGAATCACTGCGATTGATTCTCTCTATTTTTGCCCACAGAAAATGGAGCCCGTGCTCTATGGACATTAAGACTGCCTTTCTGCAAGGAAAAGAAATCGACAGAGACATTTTTTGTGAGGCCACCGAAAGAAGCTCACAGCAAAGGAAAGTTGTGGCATTTTGAGAGAAATGTGTGTATGGACTGAATAATGCTTCTCTGCAGTGGTACAAACGGGCCAAAGATGTTATGCAAGAACTTGGAGGAAGGATGTCAAAAGCTGACCCAGCAGTCTTCTATTGGATGACTGAGATGAGGGTGATTGGCATCTTAGAAAGCCACGTGGATGACTTCATCTGGGGAGGCACAAAGTTCTTTGAACAGAATGTGATTGATGTGATTGAAGAAATCAGAAAAACATTCAGGGTTGGTAAGGAAGAAAACAAAGCTTTCAATACATTGGCATGGAGCTGTCCTCTGATGGACACACAGAGTGTCTACAACAAGCCAAGTATGGAGACACTCTGGAACCCATACCCATTGACAAAAGGAGAACAAAACAGAAACAGGACAACATGAAAGCTGAGGAGAAACGGATATACAGGTCCAAAGCTGGTCAGATTTTGTGGATATCTCGTCAGAGTCGTCCTGATGTAGCATTTGATGCTTGTCAGCTTTCTTCTAATGTGAAAGGTGGGAAAGTGGAACATCTATTGGAAGCAAACAAAGTCATCAAAAAGATCAAATCAGAACATGTTACACTGAAATTTCAACACTTGGAATCTGAAACACTGAAACTGATGGTCTACATAGATGCTTCTTTGGCAACCTGAAGGATGGAGGAACTCAAGGCGGCTATATCATCTTCCTAGCCAATGAGAAAGGAGAGGTCATTCCTATTTGCTGGAACTCCAAGAAAATTCACAGAGTGGTACGAAGTACACTAGCTGGTGAGACACTGGCTATGGCAGAAGGACTTGATGTAGCAATATTTGTGGCAACATTGTTCACTGAAATCACCACAGGAAAAGCTTCCACTGACAGTCTACCTCTGTCTGCCTGACTGACTGTAAGTCACTACATGATGCCTTGAAGTCCCACAAAGCAAGTGACAGAAAAACGGTTGAGGCTAGAAATCAGTGGGATCAAAGACTTGATGGAGAAAAGGCATTGTGGAAGAAGTGAAATGGTCTGACACACATCAACAGTTAGCGGACTGTCTTACCAAGAGAGGAGCTTCACCCACACTGCTGCTGAGAACACTGGAAGAAGGAACAATCACTGCATAGACGTTTGAATTTTTTTTATTATGTTTTTTTTTTATAAAAGATAAAGATGAGTATGATAACGATAGATGGTATCGGAACAGTGCATGCTTGGAAACATTGTTGTCGAACTTACCGGAAGTAATGAAATTGTAACTAAGGAAATAACTTGGCGACGAAAGAAGCGGAAATGAGCAGAGAGTCAACGAATCTGTACGAGCCGAGGAGGCAATGTTACAAGTACATTTATAGTTTAACTTTTCAAGGCCATTTCCTGCATACTCGTTGACTTTGGCTTCTGCTGATTCCACTATGTTAGTGCTGATATTCTATATCAGCAGAGGCCAGAGGAGCTTCAGGATCAGCATGAACTAAAGACGCCAGACCATCTATTTTTACCACGGAGTCACACTGGTCTGTTATCTGCAGGTTTCTTCTGTCATTTGCTTGGCTTCTTTTCCACTCTGTGTGTTTTCAAAAATTCATCACAGCACTTTCATGGCTTGGTTGGTTACAGTGAACATGACTGTTTTAGCTATTTTCCCTTTCAGCAGGGACAGGCTTCATGGTTTCCTTGGTTTGAAACTCATCCTTGATGAAGCAACTGACTTGTCTGACTGCTTCAGTACTTCCTGTATCTCATCCACCCTGGTGGTAAGAAATTTTGTGTCATTCAAGACAGGACACTTGAGGAGGCAGTTGGTATCTATTTCAAGAGTCTGCTGAATCTGCACCACTCCTGGTTGCTTTCAATATGACCCCAATGCCAACACAAACAGTACTGCAGAAACTGCACGGAGCATTTTTATACTAATTCAGACTGAACTAGTCTACTGTGTACTCCTTTGCTGAGAACCTAACGGTGTGCCCTTTCTGCAATACTGTTAATGTGTTGGCACTGGAGTTACCATGAAAGCAGCCATGAGTGTTACAGATTCAGCAGACCATCCAAGAAATCATTCAAATTCTCCCTCAGCATAGGTCTCAGACGTTCTTCAGAACTTGATACGTCTCAAGGACCGACTGAATCAACTTGTGAAGAACTGATCCATATGCCAGATTGAGCTATACCACTTCAAGGTCCTGTTTCTCTTCCTTAGCTCTTTGAAATGTTTCTCAAATCACAGCGGCATCTTTTACACTGACGGACACTCCTACGATGCCTCCTTCTTCATCTGACAAATCAGATATTCAATTTCTGTGAGGTAGGTCTTTAGTCAGCCTGCCGCCATGATAGAGAAAAAGATTTCCCCTCAACGTTCAGAGGTGACACTGGTCTGAACTGGTTGATGTCACTGGAGTTTGGTCTTTGGGAATGCACACTCCATCAGCCATCATTACTCCAAAGCATCCTTACAGGTTCCATAAACAATGCCTCCAAACATGGCCAGTTTATGCTTTAGTGTTCTTCGTGCTCTTTAGTTCCAGCCTGCCCGGCAGGCGATAAACAGAGGCGGCGTGACTCAGCGCTGAGTGCTGAAAAGCTGGAAGCGCACGTGTGTAGGGCCCCATCCCTTTTCTTAAGGAGCGCATGTGTTCTCATGCTGTGCTGTTCTTGTTGTGCTTTACGGATTATTATTCTTCCACACTCCATATATAATTAACTGTGTGTGTGATTTTGTGTGTTGTGATTCTGCTTTGTGCCGTTTGATATAACTTGGTTCATCCCGGTTCATCCCGCGTTTTTGAGGGTTTTTTTTTTTTTTTGAGAAGTTCGTTTTCATAAGTTGGCCAGGATCCGGCATGTTGTTGGTGTATGTGAGTGGTGCTACTGCTCGAGAGGAGACATTCTAGGCCCACCAGGCTTTTTCTTAAGTGAGTACCCAAGCGTGTTTTAATGATAGAGTAAGCTGTAATATCTCTGTGATCTCTCTCTCTCTCTCTCTCTCTCTGTCTCTCTCTGCTCTCTCTCTCTCTCTCTCGTCGTCGCGCGTGTGCGCGCGTGCATGCGTGTGTGTGTGTGTGTGTGTGTGTGTGTGTTTGTTGTTGTGTTGTTGTTGTTGTCTCTCTCTCTCTCTGTATACATAAGAGTAAGAGTGTGCAAGTGAGTAGCCTAGTGTGTTTTTATGATAGAGTAAGCTGTAATATCTGATCTCTCTCTCTCTCTCTCTCTCTCTCTCTCTCTGTGTGTGTGTGTGTGTGTGTGTGTGTGTGTGTGTGTGTGTGTGTGTGTATGTGTGTGTGTGTGTGTGTGTGTGTGTGTGTGTGTTATCCATCAGCTTATATACCGCTGTTGTTGGTGTGTGGGTTTCTGTTAATATGCGAGTGCGCATGTGTGTGTGTGTGTGTGTGTGTGTGTGTGTGTGTGTGTGTGTGTGTGTGCTCGCTCTCTCTCTCTCTCTCCCCCAACGGGCGAAAGAACAAGGTCAGGTAGGAAGCATTTCATTGTTTATAACTGACATCTGCATGTGTGGCATGCTAAAATCTTGCTTTACTAAAAGCATGGTGTGGCTGTGATAGAATCAGTTTCGGCATGCTTCACAAGCACGTAGAGCACGCAGATAAACAAGCAAAACATGCCTAGGCCGTGGTAGGGAAACCAGTGTTCCCAGTGAAGCTGACCAGACCCGACACTGTTTATTCAGGCCAAGTACCGGCTGTCAGGTAGAAGTCCCGCGACTAATTTTCTGTCAGTTTAAAAGGAAAGATATGCATGTCCAATATGCTTGAGGTGAGCGTGATAGCTTCAGGAACGCATGCTCTCCACTGAGTTGCGATTTCATTTCACTTTGTGTGTGTTCGTTAGTCTGTTTCAAATTGTTTTTTTTTTGTTGACAAATCTTTGTGGTGCTTGTCAGCAATGCGTATGAAAGAAGACCCATTCATGTTTGGTGTCGTTCTGTCAGTCAGAGACCCCACATACAGTGACATCAATCAACCACAGTTCGTTGCATTCTGGCGCAAAGTATTAATGAAGAAACATAGCATCCTGTTTTCAACACACTATCAGCCAGACAGCTAGTATCACATTACGCGTAGGAGGAAAGCTTGTGGCAGGTAAGCGCGAGGAAGCTGGCAGCTGTCAGCAGAAGTGCGCTGTTTAAACAAACCGCGGCCGTTCCATCCCTTCCCAGAAACTCTAGGAAGAGCTTGACAGCAGAAGTTGTTCAGCTAAGGAACCCCATGTACAGGTGTTCTGGCCCTGAACTCTTACACTTTAAGGACTAGGCTGCTACGAGGTCATGACACCCTTTTGCTGTCATGTTTTCTTTTTCCTGACACAGCCAGGATTTGAACCAGTAACTTCTGAATGGTTGTCTTAATTAACCACCTTGCTATGGGACATCAATTCTAAGTCGGGAAATTGAAGCCTTATGAAGTTCACCTATGTTCCGTTTGGAACTCTTTCAGCTGCTTCTGCCTCAAACTGGCTAATCTTGATTAAAATGCATGCATGTTGCATGCCTAACGGAACAGAAAATGGAAATGCAGCCATGAAGATTAAAAAAAAGGCAATCAAAGTCCCATAGCCAGATGGCTATTTGGGCAGTGAACTATCAGATATTAACTGCATCTAGAGAGCAGAGGCACCCACCCTCTTCTTCTGCCTTAAGATATTACAGAGGCACCCATCCCTCTTCTTCTCTGCCATGGCACCCATCCCTCTTCTAGACAGAGGCACCCATCCCTCTTCTTCTGCCATGGCACCCATCCCTCTTCTTCTGCCATGGCACCCATCCCTCTTCTGCCGTGGCACACATCCCTCTTCTTCTGCCATGGCACCCACCCCTCTTCTTCTGCCATGGCACCCATCCCTCTTCTGCCGTGGCACACATCCCTCTTCTTCTGCAACGACACCCATCCCTCTTCTTCTGCCATGGCACCCATCCCTCTTCTTCTGCCATGGCACCCATCCCTCTTCTGCCACGGCACCCATCCCTCTTCTTCTGCCATGGCACCCATCCCTCTTCTTCTGCCATGGCACCCATCCCTCTTCTTCTGCCATGGCACCCATCCCTCTTCTTCTGCCATGGCATCCATCCCTCTTCTTCTGCCATGGCACCCATCCCTCTTCTTCTGCCATGGCCCCATCCCTCTTCTGCCATGGCACCCAACTCTCTTCTTCTGCCATGCCACGGCACCCAACCCTCTTCTTCTGCCATGGCACCCATCCCTCTTCTTCTGCCATGGCACCCATCCCTCTTCTTCTGCCATGGCACCCATCCCTCTACTTCTGACATGACCTGTCCCTCTTTTTCTGCCATGGCACCCATCCCTCTTCTGCCATGGCACCCAACCCTCTTCTTCTGCCATGGCACCCAACCCTCTTCTTCTGCCATGGCACCCAACCCTCTTCTTCTGCCATGACACCCATCCCTCTTCTTCTGCCATGACACCCATCCCTCTTCTTCTGCCATGACACCCATCCCTCTTCTTCTGCCATGGCACCCATCCCTCTTCTTCTGCCATGGCACCCATCCCTCTTAATAATAATAATAATAATGATACTTATATAGCGCCTATTCTCGGCTAGAGACCAAGCTCTAAGCGCTTTACAATCAACACACTTTTACACAACGGGCTGCCTACCTGGGTAGTGCCGATTGAAGAGCTGCCAACTGGCGCTTCATTCAGTCGTTTCCCGTGTCATCCAGTCAGTTTCGTTCAATATTGTTCACTCAGTTTCCTTACTTCCTCCATTCTTTCAATCTCTCACGCAGGGTGCATGCTATGTATGACGTGTCATCCATACCAACGGCCGAACTGGCCTTCTCTTCCGAAAGTTGGCGATGGGATTTTACGTGTGTGCAAGATGTTATGCGTGCGTTCACACACGGAACCTCGGTTTATAGTCTCATTCGAAGGACTGTGGGGAATGGAGTCAGAACCAATGTTAACTCTGAGGGAAAAATCCCCCTGTACCGAAATTCGAACCCGTAACCTCAGATCACGAGTCCGGCGCTCTACCAACTGAGCTATTCCGGCTTCTGTCATGGCACCCATCCCTCTTCTTCTGCCATGGCACCCATCCCTCTTCTTCTACCATGATACCCATCCCTTCTTCTGCCGTGGCACCCATCCCTCTTCTTCTGCCATGGCACCCATCCCTCTTCTTTTGCCATGGCACCCATCCCTCTTCTTCTGCCATGGCACCCATCCCTCTTCTTCTACCATTATACCCATCCATCTTCTGCCATGGCACCCATCCCTCTTCTTCTGCCATGGCACCCATCCCTCTTCTTCTGCCATGGCACCCATCCCTCTTCTGCCATGGCACCCATCCCTCTTCTTCTGCCATGGCACCCATCCCTCTTCTCATGGCACCCATCCCTCTTCTACCATGGCACCCATCCCTCTTCTTCTTCCATGGCACCCATCCCTCTTCTTCTGCCATGGCACCCATCCCTCTTCTTCTGCCATGGTACCCAACCCTCTTCTTCTGCCATGGCACCCATCCCTCTTCTTCTGCCATGGCACCCATCCCTCTTCTTCTGCCATGGCACCCATCCCTCTTCTTCTGCCATGGTACCCACCCTCTTCTTTTGCCATGGTACCCACCCTCTTCTTCTGCCATGGCACCCATCCCTCTTCTTCTGCCATGGCACCCATCCCTCTTCTTCTGCCATGGCACCCATCCCTCTTCTTCTGCCATGGCACCCATCCCTTCTTCTGCCATGGCACCCAACCCTCTTCTTCTGCCATGGCACCCATCCCCTTCTTCTGCCATGACACCCATCCCTCTTCTTCTGCCATGTGCACTTGTCCCCTTTCTTCTGCCATGGCCCATCCCTCTTCTTCCCATGGCACCCATCCCTCTTCTGCCATGGCACCCATCCCTCTTCTTCTGCCATGGCACCCATCCCTCTTCTTCTGCCATGGCACCCATCCCTCTTCTTCTGCCATGGCACCCATCCCTCTTCTGCCATGGCACCACCATCCCTCTTCTTCTGCCATGGCACCCACCCCGCTTCTGCCATGGCACACATCCTCTCTTCTTCTGCCATGGCACCCACCCCTTCTTCTGCCATGGCACACATCCCTCTTCTGCCATGGCACCACCCACCCCTCTTCTGCCATGGCACCCATCCCTCTTCTTCTGCCATGGCACCCACCCCCACTTCTGCCATGGCACACATCCCTCTTCTTCTGCCATGGCACCCACCCCTTCTGCCATGGCACCCATCCCTCTTCTTCTGCCATGGCACCCATCCCTCTTCTTCTGCCATGGCACCCATCCCTCTTCTTCTGTCATGGCACCCATCCCTCTTCTTCTACCATGGCACCCATCCCTCTTCTTCTGTCATGGCACCCATCCTTCTTTTGCCATGGCACCCGTCCCTCTTCTGCCATGGCACCCACCCTCTTCTGCCATGGCACCCATCCCTCTTCTGCCATGGCACCCATCCCTCTTCTTCTGCCATGGCACCCATCCTTCTTTTGCCATGGCACCCATCCCTCTTCTGCCATGGCACCCATCCCTCTTCTTCTGCCATTACACCCATCCCTCTTCTTTTGCCATGGCACCCATCCCTCTTCTGTCAACCGTCTTCAGCCACTTTTACCTTCCCTGAACTGAATCAAGTACCCATCTACTGCTGAGTGGAGAGAGTGGCTTTTGAAGCAGGACAAACCTGCCCTCATAGGCAGTTTGAACTAATGACCATCAATTCTTTGAACACTCTACCAGTCTGATTACAAGCCCCTCTAATGAAACCCATACACATGTTCAAATGCAGATGGCTGATGCAGGCAGTGCTCTGGGTTGATATACATGTTGGACACTGACAGCTGTAAAAAGCTGCATGTTGACACAAAACACTGAACATGACTACAGATCATGGGCCAGCTGGCTACACGGCTGGCAGCCCACACCAGTGTTACCCATGCACAGATTGCTCATACTGAAAGGTGCACTGCACAGGATTTGAACAAAAAATACAACAAAAAAGAGGTATACCAAGCGGTGCCAAAAATTAAAGTCCAAACTCAGGTTGTTTTGTTTTTGCTCTTTGTGTGTGTGTGTGTGTGTGTGTGTGTGTGTGTGTGTGTGTGTGTGCGCGCGTGCGCGTGTGTGTGTGTGTGTGTGTGTGTGTGTGTGTGTGTGTGTGTGTGTGTGTGTGTGTGTGTGTGTGTGTGTGTGTGTGTGTGTGTGTGTGTGTGTGTGTGTGTGTGTGTGTGAGTGAGTGAGTGAGTGAGTGAGTGTATGTGTGTGTGTGTGTGTGTGTGTGTGTGTGAGTGAGTGAGTGAGTGAGTGTGTGTGTGTGTGTGTGTGTGTGTGTGTGTGTGTGTGTGTGCACGCATGCAGTGTGTAAGTTTTTTTTTTTCAATTCAAGATCAATCTTGGTCTCTGGAATATCACATTCAATCAAATGAATATTTTCCCTACATTTTAAGGACCACGGTTAGTCTTTTGTTTAGACCATCCCATTCAAATCAACATAACTTTAGTTTCTAGACAATCACAGCCAAGGGTTTAGTCCATAGAAGCTATGGTCATCAGATCAGAGTGTGTGTGACAGGGTCACAGGGTCAACACCTACCCTCCGTACAGCTTCTTCCACAGAATCTTCACAACACATGAAAATGCTGCCTTGATTTCTGTTCACTGGAAAATAAAAAAGGCAACAATTTTCTAGGGTAATTTACTCTTTGCAAAGAAATGCATGAAACACACAAGCATCGATCCTGAAATATTCTATATGAGGTAAAATAAGTCATGAGAGTACTCAGCCACACCACTGGGAGGCACACGGTCATTAGGGGAAAATGACGCATTGTTAGATATTAAAAATCATCTTACAGCTAACAAACCAAAACCAAAACAAAAAAAAAAACTTTACCCCCTCCCTCTCCCCTCTCATTTGTTTGATAATTGGGACTAATACATACAAAGCCAGCTTCCTGTTTCGTGTGTCTGGGCTAGACAAAAAAACAAACTGAAAGAACATGAGAGTTACAACATAATGGAAGTCATCCTGCAAACCAACTACATTCCACCATTGATTTAAAACAAATAAAAAGGAAAAAGGAAAAGAAAACCTTAGCCAGAAGAATGGATGAATTCAGGGTGAGATGCAGTTAGAAAGCTGTTATGATTCCTGGATTAAGATTTCCATCACAGACAGTTAAGTGTCTCCTTTGCTCTCTCATGTACACAGGATAAGGTGATGTAACCAGCAACATTCTTTACATTCTCCACCCAGTACTAAACCTGGTCTGCCCTGTTGGGTGGTTTTGCACCTTTGGGATCATCTTGAATCCTAGAATAGAAAAACAACCTGTTGGATTGTTTTGCACCTGTGGGATCATCTTGAATCCTATAAAACAACCTGCTGCTGTATGGTTTTGCACCTGTGGGATCATCTTGAATCCTATAAAACAACCTGTTGGATGGTTTTGCACCTTGGGATCATCTTGAATCCTATAAAACAACCTGTTGGATGGTTTTGCACCTGTGGGATCATCTTGAATCCTATAAAACAACCTGTTGGATGGTTTTGCACCTGTGGGATCATCTTGAATCCTAGAATAGAAAACACCTGTTGGATGGTTTTGCACCTGTGGGATCATCTTGAATCCTATAAAACAACCTGCTGCATGGTTTTGCACCTGTGGGATCATCTTGAATCCTATAAAACAACCTGTTGGATGGTTTTGCACCTGTGGGATCATCTTGAATCCTATAAAACAACCTGTTGGGTGGTTTTGCACCTGGGGGATCATCTTGAATCCTATAAAACAACCTGTTGGATGGTTTTGCACCTGTGGGATCATCTTGAATCCTATAAAACAACCTGCTGCATGGTTTTGCACCTGTGGGATCATCTTGAATCCTATAAAACAACCTGCTGCATGGTTTTGCACCTGTGGGATCATCTTGAATCCTATAAAACAACCTGTTGGATGGTTTTGCACCTGTGGGATCATCTTGAATCCTATAAAACAACCTGCTGCATGGTTTTGCACCTGTGGGAGGGATCATCTTGAATCCTATAAAACAACCTGCTGCATGGTTTTGCACCTGTGGGAGGGATCATCTTGAATCCTATAAAACAACCTGCTGCATGGTTTTGCACCTGTGGGATCATCTTGAATCCTATAAAACAACCTGCTGCATGGTTTTGCACCTGTGGGATCATCTTGAATCCTATAAAACAAACTGCTGCATGGTTTTGCACCTGTGGGATCATCTTGAATCCTAGAATACAACTTGTTGGATGGTTTTGTACCTGTGGGATCATCTTGAATTTCAGAAAACAACTGTCCAACCCTGTGAGGAGTGATTGCTCTCATATTAGATCACAAATTGTATACCACTAGGTGTCCTAAGCAACTATGATATCATGGTGCCCTGAGTCATTTTCTTTGAGACATAAGACGTCCTCCACAAAAAAACCTCAATGATGCCCCTTCCATCAAGAAGATCCTGGAGCTTCTGACTGCAGACAAAGGCCAAGGAAGAAGCCTGGGAACTGGCCCTTGTGCCCTTGGAGACAGGTACCTGAACTAACCTCTGGCTTCATGTCGACTGATCTGATGCATGTACTACATATCAAATTTATATTTGCCATCACTCAAGTGTCAACATTTCAAGAGATGAACAGGTGCCTATATGCACCCATACAAGGTGGACACGAGGAGCCATGGAGCTTGAACAGGATAGACAATGTGGTTGAATGTGGTCCTGATATTTATCATATTAAAAAGCAATCAGAGCACCAGAAAAGGGCTTTTACCAAGCTATTGAGACATTCTTTCTTTTATCCCCCCCCCCCATCCCCCCCCCCCCCCCCCCCCCCCCCATCTCATTTTCCCTAATCCTCAACTGCATATTCCCATGCTGTTAATTGTTGGCTCTCTCACAGACCACTGCATACAGATTGCTGCAACACATCTAAGGAGACTGCACTGATGTTAAATCAGTTCAGCTGTGTCAGTGAAGCCTGTTCTGATCAAACATACACAGAACACCATCTGCTTATCCACCTACTAATGGCAACAAGCGCTTGTCTGCAAACCAGCGTGAAGGAACTGCCAGTCCACAGGGTACCACTAGGTCCACGCAACACCATCCACATGAACTTGCTGACACATCAGAATTGACATCACTATAAAGATACAGCATTTACAGCCACAAATCTGGTACTTTAACATCTATGATGAACAGTCAGAACAAGAATGATGGACAAGATGCTTCCACATCCCAGTCTGGTCTAGGACTACATGACAGCGATGCATTAGTGCTTCCTGTCACTACACTTTCCAGCATCAACCAAGCCAGGAGAGACACAGACACCTGCCCTGTTGGTCAGGAAACATGAGCACCACACTAGGATGATGAAAATTGTCTGCAAGGTTCCACTCATTCCATTTCAACAGCAGCACCCTCAACTCTTGCCAGATGATGGTGGGGACCACAAATAAATGCCTCCCAGGTGACTCACACATGACCATCCAGCCTGCAGTCTATGACACTAGCCAGCGTACCATGACAGCTGGAAATTAATGTATTAATTCATGCCTGGTCATATTTTCAACAGGGGAAAATGTTTCAAAGATGGAAAAATGAGTTCATTTTAATGCACATGCGCATGCGCACACACACACACACACACACACACACACACACAAAAAAGGCTGACAAAACTGCACAATACAAGCACAATATTATCATTTTACAAATACAACAACAATAGGAAGTGTTATTGAAGAAATTGGCTAAACCTCTTGATCTAATTTTTTTTATGAAAACACATTAAAACCCATTACTCTCCTATTCATCTAAAGTTTGCAGCGAAATGAGTTGTCTGAGATATTGAAAAACATGTGTGAGTTGTCTGAGATACTCAAAGACATGTATAAATTGTCGGAGATACTGAAAGACACATGTGAGTTGTCTGAGACACTGACGGATGCATGTGAGTTGTCTGAGAGACTAAAATACACATGTGAGTGTCTCAGATGCTAATACATTTACACATATCTGCATGGACGCAACATATAGTCTCGCACAGTCCAATATATCATATGTATGTATACAAATAGACATGCAATACCATTTACATTTATACGAAAGACAAACACATGCGCAGTCCTATTACAGAGTTTGTTCTCAAAAAAGGTTATAAAATTTGCAAAGTTTAAAAAAAAACTTAAGACCCAGTTGCACTAAATTCCCAAACTCAGCGTATACTGAAGGGTTACAAATTCACAAAGTGTTTTGAAAGCTTAGACAGAATTGGACTAAATTTCCAAACTCTGTATATACCAAAGACTGCTTATACATCACACTGGACGCATAAACTTGAGTGTAAGCTTGTCTCTATTTCAGACTAAAGGCTACTGGGTTCAACGAATCAAAGTCACATTCATTCATGATAATGCTACAATTAGCATGGTCCTGATTCCTCAGTACCTCCAAATAACTACAAGTTCCAAGTGTTAGCATCTGAAACTAGGCTTGAAACTGAATTCACTTGCAAATACCACAGAATCAATTTTTGCTTTTTTTCCTCTCAAGTTCTGGAGAGGATAGCTTCAAATGTACTAACCTTTACAAACTCCAGTCAGTTTTTTTTTTTCAGACTTTAACAGCCTTAAAACTTTTCCAGACCCTTGCTGACTAGACAAACCCTGATATGCACACATAGACAAGACAAACAGCAATCATCAAACATCATGGAAAACAGAAACTTACACGTGTTCTCACTGAACACCATAGAACCCTTCTCTACTTTGCTGAAGGCCCATGAAAACTGATGAATCTTTTCCTTGTCACTGAAGATCATGGACACCAGCTTCAAGGTGTTCTGTTCATGTGAAAGTACACTCTCCAGGGCAGACGTCATGTCCTTCAACGTGTCAGCGTCTGTCAAAACAGTATTGTTAGCATCTGAGTCATTAGGAAAAACAGGAATGTGAAGAATATGGACCAACACATGCTGCTTTACCATATGTGTGTGTGCATGTGTGTGTGTGTGTGTGTGTGTGTGTGTGTGTGTGTGTGTGTGCATGTGCATGTATGTGTGTGAAATGTGTTGAAATCTTCAATATTTTTCTTCTGATACACCAATAAAATTTGTTGAATCATTAGTCACTTCTCAGCATGATAACTGTCTACAGAATAAATTTCCCCAGCCTTCCTGAATTCAAAACAGTGCAAAGCATCTCAGCATGAACCTAAAAGAGCAAGTGACTGTGCCACACCAGCACTGAAGGAACTTCACTGGCTGCCTGTGCACTTTGGCTGCCTACACAAACTGGCTCAGTCTTTCAGTGTTCTCTCTTTATAGCTCTCCCCACCACACCTGTCCACAACTCTCCATGAGTGCCAGTCATCACACACTCTCCAGTCCTCTTGTCAATGATTGATGACAATCCCAACACAGAACCTCAAATCATGTGGTGAGCCTTCCATCAGCTTTGATGCCCCATCTCTTTGGAACTCACAGTCTTCAACTTCGCAAAATGAGTCCACCCAATGAACTTTCAATGCAAAAACTAAGACAGTCATTTTCAAATAAAATTTTCTAACACCGCATTGTTTCCTACATGCGCAATATACTGTACAGTAAATGAGTTGTTTCCTGGAAATGAATGAAAGAATGAATGGAGTGTAAAACGCAAGTTGTTCTTACTATAACTGTGCTGTACAAATATTGTCTAGTCTTTACATCAAGTGCTTCCAATAAGGATGCTCTGCTTTGAGTTCTGGAACATGTTGGGGGTAAAAAAACATGTCACATGATGAAAAACATTTTATCAATCTGAAGTTATGGTTGGATGAAAATGATGGTGTTTTTGAACTTTTGGCTCACCATATACAGCCATAGGTTACCTATATACAACCTTATTTATGTGTGTGCATGTGAACATTTCTGTTTGAGTGCATGTGCATTTCTGCATGTAAATGAATGAGTGAACATGTATGTACATGCACCATCTAAGAGGGTAAAGCAACAGAACTAAACATGGTGACAAACTGTATAATGCTATCTCTCCTGCATATAGTATCCGCTCCCAAAATACAGATCTGAGCTTATACAACCAAAGGTCATCGCACATGCCAGGAGATGCAAGATCTCATCCTCTACATACTCTTCTTTTCTTGAAAAAATGAGGGTGTAAATTCTGAACCATGTCTCAAGAAAGCATGCAACATTTCCCATGCACTCAGTTCAATTCAGTTTTTATCGTATTCAATCCAGCTGACCAGGGAAAGGGGAAGGGAGGAATGGGGAGGAGGGGGAGGGGCATATAAGAGAGGTCACCTCATCACAGTAAATTTCTGTACATTCCCACGTACAACTACCAAACTGTTTACTCACGCAGTGTGTCACCAGCACCTGAACAGTCTGACCATGCTTAAAAGCCTCTCTGAAATACAGCTTGTAGTCCTCCCTTGTGATTCTTCCACGTTTCACAACACATCTCCAATGGCCTGAGGCATCACGAGTGAAGTCTGCAAAATGGAACATGACATATGAACTCTCTCCCTGTCCAGACCTGCTCAACAATATTCAGAATGGTCATTCCTCATTCACTTCATTTCCCCTGCTCCCCACAGGAGGTCATGGACAAAATGAGACCCTCATTAATGGCAGCAGTCAGAGGTCATTTGTGTGTTGAATCAAAGCAAGTCAGAAGATGGAAATCATCACAATGACATTTGAGCACAGCTGCCGAGCCCATTCAGGCAATAACATCAGCAGCCACTGCTAATTTGAAAACCGTTATCTGAACAATTTCATTTGCACCATGGTACTGAAAGTCGCTCATACACACACGCTACGCGCACTGATCACAGCAAAATCATCTAGGTAAAAGTTGGCACCATGCCAAGTTTGACTCAGCTGTGCTTGTTTTCAGGTCAGCGATGCAGGTATCTGAAAACCAATACAGGTATCTGAAACTGATACAGGTATCTGAAACCAATACAGGTATCTGAAACCAACACCTTCAGTTGCATGCTGTGTAACATTGAAAACTCTTGCTGTTGTCTGGACAAATGCATAGTTCCATACCATGTAAAAAAAAAAAGAAGGAAATTCAGTACATTCAGAAGTAACTAAAAGCTCTGTAGATGTCAGCATTACTGTCATCAAATTTATTACCTTTCTAGAAAATATGAAGTCTTCAAATGATTTTGAAAATTGATTACCATGGAAGTCTTCTTTGAGAATATCTAAAAACTTTAACCCTTATGCCGCTGACATCGCCGTTTGGTGACAACGTGGCTCACTGCCGACGTCGCTGAAAGGCGACCAACTAGGGTTACCAAACTCCAGATACTCTCACGATCCAAGTTCATGAGACAGAAAGCCAGCAATAAACATCATAGTTGGGGGATGGTCTGGCCCGTGCTCATAGCCATTTGCTTTATCAGAACACTGTTCAGTTAAGTGTTTTTGTCGACTTTATTCCGATTGTTTTTCCATTCACTATGAGGTCACAACCAAGCACTTTACGTACTCGACCTTGCTGTACATTTACCACAGATCAAGTGCTGGGAATATTGAACACACGGTCAGTTGTTCCTAATTCAGCTGAAGAAGACCCAGATAGTCAAGAGGAACATACAATAGTGAGGGCTTGACCGAATTATTGCAGCATGAGGCATTGAACTGTGGCCAAGTGTTTGACAAGCAGACAAGAGATAATACTAGATGCCGGCTCACTGTGTGTGCCCAGTGTTCTGGTGTCAAGCCAATCAGCAGTGACTGACTGTTGACTGACTATGTGAGGGAGCGAACGAAGACTTTAGGCAATGAACTTCACATACATGCTGTGGGCCGACACTTGCTGGTCGAGGTTGAAGAGGGCTTGGCCAACTGATACCTGAGAAGTGAGCAGCAGGGATGTGTTTGAGTGGGATTAATGATCAGCTGGAATGGCTCTCAAGGGTTCAGAGACCAACAGGCACATGAATGACTTTGTTTTCATAAAGAAATATTGCTTTCAACAGTGAGAGTGAAAGGGATATGTGTGTGTGTGTGTGTGTGTGTGTGTGTGTTCCCTTTTTCTTTGTTTACATGTGTATCAGCTAGGCATAAGAATATGTGTGTGTGTGTGTGTGTGTGTGTGTGTGTGTGTGTGTGTGTGAGTGAGTGAGTGTGTGTGTGTGTGTGTGTGTGTGTGTGTGTGTGTGTGTGTGTGTGTGTGTGTGTGTGTGTGTGTCCCTGCTATTGGAGTAGTTGGATTTATGGCAGTTTCTTCCATTTTTTCTGTTGGATATACCATACTTTCTGGTCTTCAATTGTGAATGGAGTAATTTTCCTCCCTTGTTGAGAGTTTGTTGGCATGCTTTCTCCATTTTTTTACGTTGAGAAGAAACATAACATTTATTTTTTTATTTTGCCTTTTTTTTTGCACTTGAAATTACTAAAACTTTGAAACTGTTGTTGACTTACCATTACTAACATGTTATAATATAATTAAAGTGCAGTAGATCTCCTCCATTTAAAAAAAAAAAAGCATGAGAATTGGTTGTTCGAGAGATATCCACATTTCACATATGCTGGTATAAAATAAAGAGTTTTTTTTTTTTTCTAAATGGCTGGCAATGGGGATTTATGCAAAACAGAATGCCTGGTGGTGAAAGGGTTAAACAAACTTTTTTTTTGTTTCACAGAAGGTTAATTGATTGAGGCTAGAGTACTTTATTTACCAAAATGGCATCTCTAAGGGGAAGAAGCAGATCCATGCAATCAAGAAACGCGGAAAGAACAGATGATGAACATGACATCTCTCAAGATTTGTAGATGAAGAACAGATACTGCGTATGACACATGTCTGGCAGCAGACCATGGCAGTGATGATAAACATGTAAACCTCACTACGGCATAGGGAACAAACAAACATCCTGCCAAGGGCAGAGATAAAGACAATGAGAGCTTTTTTGACCAACAGTGCTCAGGATCAGAAGAAAGCACTGAAGCTGAGATGCCTTCTGTCTCCAACAAATCTGTCCAAGTGAGTATCAATCAACTTACACATGAAATGGGGAAACAAAGATTAAGATTAAAACTGACTTGAAAAACATAGGACAAAAGCTCAATCCTTTATCTTGCATATGAAATACAACTGATATTTATCATCTTATACATGAAAAATAGTAAATGAAAATTTATTCACAATGAGTCAGGATCAGAGGAAAAGGAGAAGACCCATGCAAACCATCCTTACAGATAAATGTAAGTGATTGCTGCCTACCAGGTAGGGGTCATCATTCTGAGGCACATGGTACTGCTAAAAAAATGGTATAGTAATGTGAACACACAGAAACACTAAGTTCATGTGTTTCAGAAGGGCCAATATACATGTTGTCAACCATGCGTACACGGCATGTCACTGGTATGTACATGAGCAATACTATGAGGGTGTACCAAGGACACCAAAATTCAATGGTAAAGGCAAAAAACGATCCCTATGAAAAGGAGCAAACAAAGAGGTGTGCCCAAACACCAACTATACAGAAAGGAATCATGACTAATGTCAATATCTCTGCCCATAAATCTGAAGATCACAGCAACAGCTTCTCTAAAGCCCCTCGAGGTGCTGGCTTTCCTTTCCTATGTCGTGGAGACACCAGCCTGTGAGCACCACTTTGATAAAATTCTCCACTAACTATGTGTCATGTAATGCGGAGCGATATTTTGTATGCTACGCGGTTACATGAGACAGTACAGATTAACAAAAAGATTATTGATTCGTGCATTACACTATAGGTTAGTCGTGTGACACAAGGGAGCGTATTGACTGAACGTGGCCCAGGGTTTGAGTGAAATTTTTAACACTGTTCACGCGATTTGAATATAAACAGGCGTTGACCTGTATCGGTGCGCACTCTGAGAATGGAACGGATGATTTAGATGAAGAAGAGGCAGACTGTGCCCATTGATAAAGGCAGAGGCCTAACACATACAGAAGTATGTGAATTGTAGTTGATTGACCGGTACTCAAGCCGTAAGTATCTAATTTTATATTGTGAGAAATCTAGATGATTCTCCATTTTGTTTTCAACGGTTTATTGTCGGAACCGAAACTACGTTTGAAAAATTGAAGAGTTCAAAAATGTTAAAGTGTAACATGACTGCTAACTGGCTGGCAGTGTTTTGAACTCGTGTTTATCCAGTTTGTTATAGCTGGGCCGACTCCCCGTGCGGTAGAGGAAAAAGAGACTGGAGATCGGGCACTAAGGTGGATGGCCGGGGGCTGCGCGCATTCCCGGGCCAAGCTCCGATCTGCGGGAAGATCCAGGTTGGGCAAAAGTTTGTCGCCGACCAGTAGTTGTGATGTGTATGGGATCCCCGCACAGAGAAGCCAGTTCCGGACACCACAGAGAGTGTGTGTGGACACTTGCAGTGAGTAAACCTGCAAAATCAGTTATCGTGTGCAGAAGAAGAGTGCTTGTTTGGTTGCACCAGCTGAAAGACAGATAATGAAAATATATACGCTTTGATTGATGCCAGAGTAAAGAACCCCCATGGGATTTTAAAAGATTAAGGAGGGGATGAATCAAAATTAAATTGACCTTTGTTTGCGCCTAATGTGTATGGAGTGGATGCAGTTGTGTGCGGAGGAAAGACGTCAGGTTCGTGTGTGTGTGTGCGTGCATGCATGGATATCCAACGTCTGACACTATGATACACTTTTAAGTGCACTGTCTTTGGCCAGTCATCATTTTCTCCACAGAAGAAGGGAGGAAGCGTCTCTGCATACATAAGTATCACCTGATATGAGATTGGCGTGACGACAGAGGGATGCTAGATTGGTGTGCCATCACCAGCAGAGAAATCAGAAGCTTGGGGATGGTATTGTCTTCATCTGTCCGTTGGCAGGGGTGGTTGGGTCTGTGGGGTGTGCTGCTCGACAGCTAAAGGGTGGTGTTTTTCGCCGGTCGGCTCTCTGTAGTCATGAAAAATACGGCTGGTACACCCATGGGGATGCTACTTTAAGGCTGTTATGAGTTGCATCCTGTAGTCTGATTTACCTCTGTTCAGGAGCAGTTACATCCCTTGATATCTTAATGGAGTGTCCTGTGCGTGCCTGTACCCATCGTCAACACAGCACAGGCCTCCAAGGGTGGTACAGGACTGCTCTAAAGGCAGGTGAACACAGTGCTTCTCTGGGTCCTCCCCAGCACCTTCAGGTGTTTCTTTTTCTTCTTTGCCTTAACTAGGCTGACCTTGGAGGAAGGTCCAGTGACGATGAGGGAAGACCCACTGACCACAGGGAAAGTCCTGTTGACAGTGGGAAAGACAACAACTTTGGATTCTCTCTTGAGGGGACATAAGACCATATGGCGAAAGCTTGGCTGTGTCTGGAGTGGCACTGTCTTCATCTGTCCGTGGGTAGGGGTGGTTGGGTCTGTGGGGTGTGCTTGACAGCTGAAGGGTGGTGTTTTTCACTGGTGGGCTCTGCAGTCATGAAATACGGGCTGGTACACCCATGGGGATGCTACTTTAAGGGCTGTTATGAGTTGCATCCTGTAGTCTGATTTACCTCTGTTCAGGAGCAGTTATGTCCCTTGATATCTTAATGGAGCGTCCTGTGCGTGCCTGTACCCATCGTCAACACAGCACAGGCCTCCAAGGGTGGTACAGGACTGCTCTAAAGGCAGGTGAACACAGTGCTTCTCTGGGTCCTCCCCAGCACCTTCAGGTGTTTCTTTTTCAACTCATTATCCATTTTACAGTGGAAACAAGGATTGACGGGCATTTCTCTCTGGACGCCTTTTTGAAACTGCTTGAATTTGGAGAGATGGGAGAAGTGCACAAGCAACAGCCCTTCCACAAAATTGACAGAGCATCCACAGCTATTGCTAGTGGGTCTGGAACCGGCGAGTCAAGACTGGAAGCTGTTTGTTTCATCTAGTTGTGAAGAGGTCCTCTTGGGTGTTCCCCAGACACTGACTTACGGACCGAAAAACGTTCATGTTGAGCACCCACTCCAATTACAGCACCTGATCCTCCCTGGATAGTGAGTATGCCTGGGATGTGCCTTGTAAACAAGGAGATTTCCATCGCCTGACAAAAAAGATGTAACACCACTGTCAGAGCATTCAACAGCCTGGAACGAGTAAACCCTTGGTTCTTCAAATAGGTGATGTCAAGTTGTCTGAACACACTGTCACAGACTTCCCTTTCAAGAGACGTGACCAGCTGCAAAGTGCCACAAGGACTGCCTGCATCTCTAAAAGATTTATGTGTTCTGTGTTCTGGACTTCCTAAGAACCACTGCATTAGAGAAAGTCTGTGAAAAGATGAGCTTTCCATCCGAGTGCAGCCTGTCCTCCCTGCTTACAATGCCCAGACTGCACCCAGTCACCCTGGTAACCACCCCAGGGAACACGCCTTGTGTACAGCTCTCCAAGCCGGAGTTGCTCCAAGGTGGCAAACTCTTCTGAGTTGACTTTGGGTAAGTAGCTGCTCTTCCAAAATAGCTTGCCCAGGGTAGGGGTCATAGAACGTGCTGGGGAGAACTTGCTGGCCAATCTCCACTGAACCTGGGACCAATGTTGAAGCGGTGAAACCAAAACTCACCGACCATCAGACCAAAAAGCTAAACACTGAGTGCCAAGTAGAAGCCGGCCAACATTCACATGAGCTGCAGGGGTGAAGAGGGAACAGTTGGTGCAAAAAACACAGGTCTCATGCCTGTTGAGGGATGAAACCAATCTTCCACAGGATCTGCAATCTCTGAAAACTGGTGGTGAAGAAATGGTAGCTACACTGGAGTGCATAAATGCCCCCTGTAATGGCAGTGACTGTAGAGCAGAGGCAAGCCAAAACAGCTCCTTTGAATTTTCGGCTTGAGTTGTACGACTCTCTTCTTGACAAGAGAAAGCTGAGTTGAAGGAACGCTTCTGTGAATCCATGGAAGAGAATTGACACAGGAGAGAGAGCATGTTTTCCTCATCAAAGAAAAAGAGAAAATTAAATTCTGGCTAGGTGAGTGAGTTGATTACATGTTTTCCAGGGAAGACCACTTCTGTATTCCTGTGGTTTAAAGTAAAGTTAGCTCTCCACTCTCCATTTCAATTTTTTTTCATTCTTTCTGTTTAGCCTGTTGCACGCCTAATGGAGAAAAGGAATTTGTTTGCACAGATAAATATGAAAAACACTGAGACAGGTGTTCTCATTTTCTCATGTTGTTTAATATTTTGTCCTTGGAATCGACAGACTGTAGAGAATACGGAAAACAACAAAATCATTACAATTTCAAAAGTGCATGTGAAGCAGATACAATGATTTGTGTTTGAATTACACTCACAACAAACACAGAATGAATGTGTGTGTGTGTGTGTGTGTGTGTGTGTGTGTGTGTGTGTGTGTGTGTGTGTGTGTGTGTGTATGAGCACCTGCATGCATGTATGGTTGTGCTAATATCAGTGTGTGTGTCTATGCTTCTCAGCTTAATTATGTCTTCATATACTTGGATCTCTGTCTGTATTTCATGTCTGTATCTGTGTATGTTCCAGCTCCAGCACTTGTGACATCAATTAACACCACATAAATGAAATAAGAAACTGGCTTTGTGCCTTTCACTGTTTTTCAGATGGTATAATGACCATCTAAGCACAGTGATTGAGATAACTCGCATTTCAATTCAAGCAGGCACTATTTCATCTATCAAACTATCCACAGTAAATAATACCTGGTGTGTGTGAAGCAGGATCTCCCTCTATGCTGACATCAGACAGACATGGCTTATCGACCACACTTCCATGAATGATCTGGATCTTGTGACTATCAATGTTCATCTGCATTTCACCTGTAAACCACACAAAAATAGAAACAGTAATAAAAAAGTATTTGATTTTCAAAAAGACCAGCCACCCATACCATATGACAGTCAAATTGTTGACATGGTAGATGAATACAAGTGTGTAGGCATGGCTTTTAGACAATGAACTAGATTTTGGCAAGGATGTTGATACGAATAATAAAAAATGTCAATAGAGAAGTGAACAGCGACTGAGAAATGTTGGCGTCCATTTAAAGATTTTTTACAAACTTTTTATTCTTCTTGTGCTGAATCATTTCTTTACATGCTGGTAAGGAAACTTTGGAGTGCCAAGTGAGCCGATTTAAGGGATGTGGTCAGTGTGTACAGAAAAATCTTTTTCACAAAGATCATGATGTACCAATGCCTCATGACTGGAATTTGGGGTACTGCTCAAGAGTGATTTCAATCACATCTTCTCTGGTCACTTTCAGGCTTTTTCCTACACCAGGTTTGCTCTTTAGGTTAGCCTGTGCTATAATAAATCTATGTATTACAAAATGTTACAAAACATTTTTTTTTACTTTGAATGGCTGTCCACACTTTCCTTTACAATCTAAAATGTCATCTCTGCAATATATTTCTATGGACAGTCATCGTCAGCCAGCAGTGCTCATGGGGCCTTTAGTGTGTTTACATAAAAAAGAAAGCCAATGAAAACTTCTCTTTACAATGTAAAATGTAATGTACAATGTCTATGTCTATCTATTCTATATATTTCTATAATCAATCACTGTCAGCAGTGCTCATGTGGGCCCCTGCCGAATCTACAGATTAAAGAAAGAAAAAAAAAAATCTGGAAGCCTATAGATGCTTCCTTTTACAATCTAAAATGTCCTCTTTGCAATATATTTCTATGAACAATCAATCTTAGTAGTGATCATGGCAGCCCCAACTGTGCTTATGAATAATGCGTTGTCCTCTTTCAGAAGTTCTGGGTTTAATCCCCACTTCAACTCTAAGATGAAACAAGTTCCAAATGTTCCTGGATTTTCGCATACTAAGATTAAACGATGCCGTAACAGCAGAGTTGTTCTCTCTCATTTTAATTGGTTACCTCTCAGAATGCCTACATGGCAACAAAACACTGACATTCACATGCCTGTTTACATGACCAAACACACACACACACACACACACACACACACACACACATGTATGCAAATGCCTACTTCCACATACATGCCCCTGTACATGACAACTCACACACTCACTCACACGAGTCTGTGTGCTTGTGCGCATAAATCCATGTCTGCATCCGTGCAAATATTCTTTTTTTTTCAATCAAAGTTATAGTTACTAGAAACCATGATTGTATACATATGCTCATACATACTGCAAGACAATAGGTGCAGACAGAGAAAAAAAAGTCAGAAAAGAGAGAAATGGAAAGGAGACAGTTGTGTCATTTTAACAGTAGATGTGTGTTAAAAAAAAGAATGACAGTAATGAAAGAAAGAGAAAGACTTTCACTTTCCAGTAATGGAGAACACACTTTAAAAGAAACTTGCAAAGAAGCTGGAATAGAGAGCAATACTCCTCCGTCTTACACTCATCAACCGAATTCCCTTCCTCAGTTGAAAATCTGTACTTCTGGCTGATTTCTTCCATCTTGAAAGCCTGCAAGTAGAATCATGGCACACATTACAAATCAACAACAACTAAAACTTATTTAAAAAACAGAAAAAGACAATGACGGTATTTCTGAGAAAGGGACATCACCAGTGCACACACCACTTATTCCCTACAAAGGTCGACAGCTGTAATACCAACGACAAACACTTTCACTCTAAATCTGTTTTGACAATAACTGCCATCACTAGCAGCCTGAAGCTGCTAAGTCAAAACTTCATACGGGTACGCAAGTCCAAAAATACTGAGGCTAGGGATGAAAAAACTATGTCTCACTGCAGTGCAGGACACAGTTCATTAGATTCAAATGATCCATTAGATTCAAACTCCAAATCAAAAGAAATGTTTGCTGAATCCTCTCCAGTCTATTTTTGTCAGGTTAAGTTGACTGGATGGGAATTATGGTGCATATTCCATTTTCATCTTAAAAAAAAACTTTCACACAGCATGTCTGGCTGAAGAGCAAAATAAAAATCGAGGAAACCAGAAATAATGTGAAAACATGGCACTGGAAAGGGATTTGTGAAGATCACTGCCATTATGAGAATACCTGTAGCTGGCAATGGAGGCAGGTCTTTGAACAACAGCATCCTTGCCCAGCAGAAAAATGCTAACGCAGTTCCACACCTGATCAACAGCGGTCTATTCCTGTCTTACTGCAGCGTCAGCTCTGACCAGCAGCTACTTCAACACAACCACCAAACCAACAGTACATGGTTATTTGCAGTCTTAATGCTGTGCAGTTTCTGATCAGCAGCTACTTCATACAACCACCAAACCAACAGTACATGGTTATTTGCAGTCTTAATGCTGTGCAGTTTCTGACCAGCAGCTACTTCAATACAACCACCAAACCAACAGTACATGGTTATTTGCAGTCTTAATGCTGTGCAGTTTCTGATCAGCAGCTACTTCAATACAACCACCAAACCAACAGTACATGGTTATTTACAGTCTTAATGCTGTGCAGTTTCTGACCAGCAGCTACCTAAACACAACCACCAAACCAACAGTACATGGTTATTTGCAGTCTTAATGCTGTGCAGTTTCTGATCAGCAGCTGTCTATATCCAGGCACTGAACCTGGATCACATCACACCAATGCTGTGCGGAAATGACTATGACAGTCCTGCCAAAACAAGAACTGAACAAGGAATGGCCTGTTCCAAGACAGTTGTACACTGTGATAATAACACCATAACTTCATGATAGATTTACACCCCCCAAATATCAAGTGTAGCTCTTAACACACACACACACACACACACACACACACACACACACACACACGCACATGCACACACACAAAACTGGACATAATTTCAAACCGTTGACTTGTAACTACCTGGAAGATAATTCCTCAAATCAAAGCATCTACTGTTTTTTTGTGGTCAAGTAAATCAGGAGTAGTTTTTTTTTTTTTTAATGTAGTATGAACATTATCACATGCTGCACATGTAAAATCATTTCTAACTAGAACTGAAACGGGAACTTGGGAGAGTGCAGACTTCCGCCAAGGTCCAACCAGTTTGGGATCTCCCATTTAGTTCAGTTCACAGGTGAAAACAAAATTCGTCTTCTTTCAGGGGAAGTAATAATCGATACAAAGTTACTCCCAATTTGTTTTCATAGAAAATTTGAAAAAAAAACAAACAAACAAAACAAAAAACCAAAATGTTGATATTTGAGTCAACAGATTATTTCAATAGTTGGTAAAATCTTTATTTTTTTCTCCTTTTAAAACAATTAAGCGCTATAGCTTGCTTTGCTATTCTTGAAATATTAAAAAATTAAGCATACACACAGCTGGGGGGGGGGGGGAGGAAGTTATTAAAAAAACAAATGAACTGGTTTTTTCCATGGGCAATATTCCATCTTTTGACCAAGTCCGTTGATTATAGATTTCTCCGGTCAGCGTTTGCAAAACTCTGCTAACAAAAATCAAACAAAGACACGAACAACTGAAGATTTGTAGATTCATCACCATGCTAGAGAAGGTGATTTATAAATTGCATTAAAAGAAACTTAACCCGTTGAGTGCTTTAAGCCTTTGATATGCAAATGACCACACGTGAGGGGAAAGACCATTTTTTCCTCATCACTGACTGGATGACCAGCCAGCGCTTTGTCTCGCTTGCAAAGATGGCGGCGCAACCTTCGACAGAGCGTAGCGACCAAATCAACGTACTTACACAGCTGAGCGGGCTCTGCTAATCATTTTTGACAAGATAATAATCTTTTATTCAGCGACTCACTCGAGCATGAAGGTGAGATGATGATAGTGATGAATTGCCGACCATATTCGTCAGTTATTGAGTCGTGCTGTGCGATCTCAAGAGTGTGTTCAGCTGACTGGTTACCACGTCGAACGAGCTAGCCTAGTGTGTACTCTGCACTGTGTGCGAGTGGCCAGCGCGACGTGTTAGTCAGCGCGAGAGGGGAGCGCGGCCTGCTCGCGGCGTGACACGGGCAGCAGGAAAGGTAGGGGAAGAGGAGGAGGAGTGAAAGAGAGGGTTGAAGTCCAGCAAGGGGGCGTGGTGGGGGGGGGGCGTGTGTCGTGAACTGACCTGTCTGCATGAGGTGTGAGCGTCTGGATAGACTTCTAGACTGTTTTACTTTCATTTACAGGTGTAGTGTGACAATACAAACTTTATTTTCAACTTTTTTTGCTTTGTGTTCTTTTTTGGATGTGAAGCTGTAGTGGTAATACATATGTTTTTGATTGTGCAAAAAATCTATCCAAATCTAAATGCCTAAATATTTTTTTATGATCAAAATTAAAACAAAAGAAGCCCAGATTCAAAATCTCCATTCAATTTCCTTCAAAAATCATATATATTTCATTTTTATATCTTTTGTAGTTTCTGAGCTAGAATTTTTTGTTAATTATTACCCCCAAATCATTAGAATATTTTCGGGCAGTGAACGGGTTAAACAAGTTGAAATTTTGATTTTGATTTCTTTCTTTTTTTTTTTTTTTTTTTTTTCGTTTTTTTTTTTTTTTTTTTTTTTTTTTTTTTTCCACATTTTTAATGTCACCTCTCGCATCCCTCCACTCAACAGTTCCTTCGTTTTCTCACACAATCATCCTTCAACATAAATTTGGCAAGGTACTTACTTAAAACAAATTGATAACAAATTCATGTATATACAGATATATAAGGGTTGTTATATAATAAAGAGTTCAAATCAAAGTATCCTATGACATTTATCTTGATGGTCTATGTATTTGAAGGAATGAATGGGAGAATGAGTTGACTCAACTGACACCATGTGTTGGAATTATATAATCATGCTAGGAAATATTTGCAAAGAGGCTTTTCAATTTTTTTTTTCTTCCTCAAACAAACATGCGCACAAAAGAAAAGACATATGTATCATAATAATTGTACAAAAACAGAAGGCAGGCACAATAAGAGAACAGACATGCATGCCCCCCCCCCCCCCCCCCCCCCCCCCCAAAAAAACAACAACAACAACAACAACAAACAAAAAAAACAAACAAAAAAAAAAAAAAAAAAAAAAAAAGTCGCAGACACACACACGAACATACATGAATGAATTATATGCAGGATATATATGCGTAAACTTACACACACACACACACACACACACACACACACACACACACACACACACAATGAGTAGCGTCAAAAACGAGGAGAAAAAACAAAAAAAAAAAAAAAAAGGGGGGTGGCAGGCGCGAGATGCTGAGAGAGAGGGGGAAAAAAAAAATGTTAAGATGGGTAATTACAACAAAAGTTGGGACCATGTGTACATATATAAACGTTGTTTAAAAAAAAAAAAAAAAAAAAAGTCACAATAAAGCTAGGAAATGATAGAGGAATAGGGAAACCAGGTTTTGTCAAATTGATCTGAATCATAGTTCAGAAAGGCTAAGTATTTTTTCAATTTAAATCTATAGCTTAAGATTGTTAGGAAAACATGAAGGTCTGGTGGTTATTTTGTAGTTTTTACATTTGTAAACATAAAACTTTGCAAACAGCAGAATAAAGTTAAAAACTTTGTCAGTTTCCACATTATGTTTCACTCCAAACAGAACTAACTCTTTCTCAAAAAAAACAGATTAGCGCAGTGCTGACATTTATCCATTAGCAGGTTTTGAAGATTTCTCCAAAACCGCTGCACAATATTACAGTCAAAAAGCATGTGTGTAATCGTCTGTTGTTCATGATCACAAAAGTTACATAATGGTGAATCAACAATTTTGCACTGAAATAGGTATTTCTGGGTTGGCAGCAATCTATGTAGAAGTCGACATTGGAACCATCTAAGCTGGACGTCAGTAGAAACTTTTGTAACTTTGAAGGAATATTTGTTTCCAATTCAGATTTACAAAAAGATTATTCCATTTATTAATAGCAGCGGGAGAGGCATTATTTTCATTTAAAGTTTTTTGTACATATTTGTTGCCTCTTTTAATGCAAAACCAGGCTTTTTGGTCTAAGAGTTTATATTGGTTAGTTATGATAATATTAAGTTTTTGGCAATAGTTGCGAATGGCATTTATTATGCCTTCATACAAGAAAAGTTTGTTCTTATACCTTGATAATTAATTAAAAATTCATGGAAGTCATCATCCAATGCCCATTTTCATTAATCAAGTGTTTAATGAAGAAAATGCCATAATTACACCATTCCTGTACAAAAATAACTTTTTTTATCTCTTAAGATTTTATATTGTAATGAATACACTCTGACATGAAGTCATGTACTGTGGTCGGGCAGCACTTTGAACACAGTTTCTTGTAGTGTTTCATCACATCATTCCAGAATGGGTTATTGACCTCTTGCATAATAACATTAGCAAATTCAGCACCAAAGTTTTTCATACTGTCCAGCTTAGGGAACATATTAATGGTAAATTCCCGCCAACCCGACTCATACGTTAATCTTCTCAGCCAACTTATCTTCATAGAAGAAATGAAATTTTTTTACATTTAACATTTTTAGTCCACCTTCACAGTACTGCTTTTGAACCACAGATTTTTTTATTTTACTTTTTTTACCGTTCCATAAGAAACTATACAATTCTTTTTCTAAAGCAACAATAAAATCCTCTGGGGGGTCTGGTAGGTTAAATCAATAAATGAACAATTTTAGAAAATGCCAAAGTTTTAATAACAGTTATTTTTCCAAAAGGAGTTATATTTCTTTTTTTTCCAAAAAGCTAGGACTCTTTTTATTTCAAAAAGTTTATCTTCAAAATTAATCTGTACAATAATATTGTGTTAGTGGAGAATTTGATACAAGAATTTTGAAAGTACCTGGATCCCAAACAAAATTTTTGTCTCTCATAAATCTAATTCCACAATTCTTTCTACTACCCCCCAACCATACTACTTGTGACTTGTCAAAATTGATTTTTAAACCTGAAATTTGTGAAAATTTAGTAAGGACAGATACCGCCTCATTAAAGATCTTTTCTGAACCGTCTAGACATAAACTAGTGTCGTCAGCAAATTGTGACAGTAATGTTTCCTTGTTAACAACTTTAATTCCTTTAATATTCTCATTAGAGCGAATCATTAATGACAGGACCTCAGCACAAGTTAGGTATAGATAGGGGATAATGGGTCCCCCTGCCTCACCCCTCTCTCAATCGGAAACCATGGGGAGTACTGGCCATTGACAGAAATACAGGTAGAAATTTGTGAATAAAATGTTCTTATCCCAATTTATTAAGTCAGGTCCAAACTTGAAAAATTTAAGACAGTTATGTAAGAATGACCATGAGACACTATCAAACGCCTTCTCAAAGTCAACTAAAAAGAGCATACCTGGAATATTTTCCTTATCAGTGTACAATATCATATCATACATCAACCTTATATTCTCTCCAATAAATCTGCCCTTCAAAAAGCCTCTTTGACTCTCATGTATAATGTTTGGAAGAACGCTTTTCAATCGATTGGCAACACAAGCAAGCTATCTTATATGTGGTGTTCAACAAAGAGATGGGGCGCCAGTTTTTCACAAATCTTTTCGGCTTCCCTTCCTTGGGGATACATATTATGGTTCCCTGTCGCTGGGTAGTTGATAATTGGCCTTTAGCAAAACCTTCATTTATTGAACGTACAAGGAAAGTTCCAATATCTACAAAGAAAAAACTTTAAAAATTCAACGGTAAACCCATCAGGCCCAGGGCTCTTAAAATTTTTCATCTGTTTCAGAGCCGTAGCTGCCTCTTCTAGTGTAATCAACCCCTCTAATGAGGAGCTCTCCTCCTCGGATAATACTGAAGCATCTGGAAGCTCTTCAGAAATATTTATATCAGTTACATCTCTAAAGCTGTATAATTGTTCATAAAAAATTTTTATCTCAAGGAGGATATTTTTTTTGTTCAGAAATGACTGAACCATCCTCTTTTTCTAAAAAAAGGGATAGATTTATCAAGAAAATTTCTATTTTCCAGAGTGCAAAAATATTTACTTTTTTCCCCCCTTGACTTAGCCAGTGAACTCCCGAGCGCATTGCCATGCCTTCAAGTCTGTGATTCCTGATTTCTTGCAATTCTTCTGTTTTTAGGTTTTCTAAATGAGGAATAGTTTCTTCTTGTAAATTCTGTTCAATGTTTTTTATTTTTTGTTTCTAGGTCATGTTCTCTTTGAGTATCCATTTTTTTCTTATAAGTACTATAAGAGATTGTTTTGCCTCTTATTTCAAGCATTAATGTCTCAAAAAAGAGCTGATCTTCAATTGAAAAGAGAGGTTTTCATTACTAATTTTATGCATATTATCTAAGTGTATACAGGTAATGCATACTGTTTCTTAATATCGTTGATCAGTTCTCTAATTTTTGAAACATATTGCTTATCTCTTAATAAACTATTGTTGAATTTCCAAAAAGGTCTATCACGTTTGAAATGATCTTTTTTTAAAAAGCAATGTGACAAGAGAATGATCTGATCGATATCCAGGATCTATGCAAACATCATCATTAACTTCCATCATTAATTCTTCAGTGATCATAAAGTAGTCAAGTCTTGCTTGTTTATAAGAGTTAAATTTCCGCCATGTATAGTTCCTTCCTTTTTTCGGGGGTATATTCTCTGTAAACATCGAATAGATTGTATTTTGTCATTATATCATTGATTTTTGCTCGGGTTCTTGGCCGATTGGTAACACTTGTATAATTCTAACATCCATTTTTAAATTAAGGGCACAATTCCAGTCTCCAGTTATAATTACATGTTGGTTGCCAAAGCTCTCAATGAGTTCACAAACACTATCGAAAAATTCGGGGCTATCACCACTGCTAGGCCCGTATAAGTTCACCAAAGTAAACCTTTTTTTTAAGAATTGAACATTCATAACAATGTAACACACCATGCTGGTCTCTTATAACATCATGTATCTTGTACTCAAAGTTATTATTAAAAAGAATAGCGACACCATTTTTGTTAGTTTCTGTACCACACAGCCATACATTATAACCCCAGCTGGCTCGGATAAAATTCTCAGAGTCTTCCTTTAAGTGTGTCTCTTGAAGACAGTAAACATGAGCTGCTTTTTTTTTTTCTCAAAAAATCAAACACATCTTTCCTTTTTTTTACTATTATTTATACCATTACAATTCAAAGAACAAATTTTAAATGAACTATCCTGTGCCATTTTGAGTTTTGGCAAGAAAGGTTAAAGTAGTAAACAGATAATAGCAATAAAAAAAAGGTCTACAAAAGAAAAAAGTAAGAAATACTCCAAAAGTGTTGCTAACAGTGTTAGTAACACTAGAGACACGCTTTGTGAAATACAGTGATGTCGCACATCCCCAAAGTTTAACAGAAGCTGCCTCGGCCTCAACCTTCCAATGTAATAATAAGCAAATTTTCACACCCATCATTAATATCAACATCTTATAAATGCACAAATAAAGTGTACATGTCCCAGTTGCAGTCTCACCCGCACACACAAGCCTACCACCTTGATATGAAGAAAATGAAAACGTAATGTACAACATAAAAACCAACTTACAAAGCAATGACATAAAACTACACACACACACACACGCCAACCTGTTATATAAGGGCCCACTGCCCTACTCCAAACGAGCATTGAAGCCTACTACTACTACAATAGCTAGCGCGATGGGAAAAGAAAGAAAAAAAAAAAAAAACAACAAAAAAAAAAACACCTTCAAACAACACGTGTCTTGATCATCTTGTATGACTGTCTAACACTATCCCTTTTACTATCCCCTTCATACAATCACATTTTCTGTGAGCAAAGACCTAATACAAACATATGAAAAAAAAAAAAAAAAAAAAAAAGAAGAAGAAGAATAGTACACACAAGGCTGCGTTCTCTTAACTTACTTTTGCCCACAACTACCTTCGACGCAAGGACTGCTCCCCGACTTGCCAATCCCAAAAGACCTTCACCCCCAGATGTAAACGTAGACAAGTGGGAGGAAAGCAAAAAAACAAAAAAAAAAAAAAAAGGAACGCGCCAAAGTCGTTATAAAAAAGCGCACAGATACAGAAATGCATCGAGTAGCTTCTACATTACAAACCTTTAAGAATTCTTAGACATTCACACTAACGATTTTAAGCGGAAAATAACCGCAGCTGGTTAAATTAATTTGGTCTACTTACAGTTCGAGCAGACGACACAATGTCAAAGCAAAGGTGAAAGTGACGGCGTGACACATGTAAGAAAGTAACCAATCTATCGCAGTTGCCTAAATTCGGCAAAGAGATTTCACTGTCAAGATTCGTCCGGTCACCGTCTTCACCACTACTGCACCATTCTTCGTCCACGCCTGCTGGCAAATGTCCCTCTCGTTCTGCACTGAACATAGCAGCTGATAGGCCCGTGGGGTCAGATCTTCCACCATAGTGACCCCGGTTCCTTTCAACTTCTTGCGCGCGTAGAGCACAGAGTCTCTAACCCGACGGGAAACAAAAAGCGAACAATAATCCCGCGGCAAGAGTTTTTGGAAGCACTGGAACCCTGTTTGGAACGACCCTATGCACTGCCTCGATGTCCTCTCTCTCTTCACCTCGATGTTCAGTTTACGATTGAACAGTGAAAGTACCTTCTCCTCGCACTGTACCCCCGTCTCGACGGCCCCGCTCTCCCCTTCCTGCATACCGTAGATACGCAGGTTGTTCCTTCGTACATAAGCAGAAACGTCCTCGGCACGACGATCGGCCAGCTCTGCAAGGTGCCGTATCTCAGCTAGCTGGTGGCTGTCTGCTGCTCTCGCTTCCAGGCATCGGTCAGCTCTGACGAAGCTTCTCATTCTCAGTCTGGACTGAGAACAGGGCAGCCTTCAGTTCCTCCACCGTAAGAGCCAGCTTGGCAAGTTCAGCTCCGTTGACACAGAGTTTTGCCATCAGATCGGTATTCGTACAGTGCTGGGGTTCCTCTTGCCGGTGAGAATCGCGAGTAGGGGAGAAAACAACGTCCAACTCGTTTGACTGCTTTGGAGAGTGAGTCGTTCCCCTTGTCCGCCATTTTGTCCTCTCGCGGTTGAAAAACAAATTTAGAAAGAGTCTCTTTCACTGGCCCCCCCGGACAATGGTGTACTAGTTTCCACCTTCTGTTTCTTTGGGGTCTTTTGCCACTGTTAACACTCGAGTTGTTGGAGGAACTAGAGCCTGAACCTGCACCAGCATGCGTATGCTGTTTTCTCTTCTTATGGCGGGCCATAACACTGCACACTGTCAAGAACACGGACAGTCATTTCAGCGCCGATTTTCCACATCACGCTGACCAAAAGTTCCAAAAACTCGGATGGAGGTGGGCAGTAGATACAATATTAACTTCGTGGCATTCTTGGTGTCCGATCGTTAGTTTAATTAACTAAAATAAGTTAATCAAGTGCACAGCTGTCAAAAAGACGTCCGACACAACCGGTTAACAGTGTTCACCTCTTGATTTTGATTTCTGTTGAAACAACACACTCACTAATTTCCTGGTATAAAAGCATAATTTGTAATGTGTTCAACATTCATTGCAGCCAGTGGCAAGAGTCCAGAACACATGCCTGTCAAGATCAAAGAACAACCACAGCAACAAAAGATCTGAACGACACAAATAACAGTGGTAAGCATACCTGAATGGCTTCCAGGTTGTGTGGGTGCACAACTATGAGGACAGTCTGAAGGGATGTGTGGGGCATCTCCCTGAAGAAATAGCTGGCTGTGGAGAACATCACCTTGGCAACCACATCACTGGGATACCTCAGTAGTCCTGAACCAAGGACAGGAAAAGCAATGGTGGTGTGCATCTCCAGGGAGGCTTGAAGCAGGCAGCGAAGGATCACTTGACGCAAGCCATGGAGGAGATCTTTTTTGTTGTCTTCCTGAAAAGGTCACACACACACACACACACACATGTACACGCACACACACACACACACTACTGAATTACTCAAGTCAGTTTACTTTCAGGTTATTTCTTATATATTTCATAATCAGACACCATGAGATTTTCTTTCCACTTGAGCTCTGTAGAGCACCTGGAAGTACCAAGGCTTTCAGCACCTATGCAGACGCTAGTGAACTGGCCGCACCGCATCACAGACATCAATCAATTCTTTCTGAGCTAGTGGTGGTGTAGCCCCTGGAAACAAAAGATCTCAGCTTGAGGACAGAGGAGATAATGACATACCATTCAAGGTGAGACATCCTTTCTGGCTCAGTATCCTTTTGTCGTCTTTATGGTTGCAAATGGCTGAAGGCATTCCCTCACTTTGTCACAAGCCACCCTGCGTCCAGCCTAGTTCTCACACAGCCACTGAGCAGACATGACCTCTTGCCTTTCCTGAACTTTCTCTCCCATCAACATGTTCGTTGGAAAGAAACAAAAAACAAAATTACAAACATAGCAGTTCAGATTTTGACGGACAGCCCTATAGCAGTTGCTTGCATTGACCATCTCATATCATAACTTCCAACATTTAGAAATGATGTGTTGCCAGACATCTGACTCCCCCCCCCCCCCCCCCCCCCCCCCCCCCCCCAATTTCACATTCCTGAAAGAGATGAGGTAACACTGTGACTGACATACACACCTGGAAAATTAACACAGGTGCACAGTGGCAGCTCACTCTGATATGTAACAAATATCTTAACATGTTGCCAACATCAGTGCAGCTGTCAGCTACAGTGTTAGTTTCACAATTGTTTCAAGATGTGTGCTTTCACTGGATATATTGTATGTCCACACTGCATTCTAAATTCATGTGTGATTTCTCCAGATAAAAAAGGGATAACACAAAAAAGTAGAATTTCACTATGCATACACTGGGAAAGTGGCATTTCATCAGGATTTCAGAAGGAAGAAGAATGATGTTCACTCCCCAGTGCTTTGGGAAAATCCTGATAAACACATCCACCCTAAGTTTGATTGACACATAATGCTATAAACTGACTCATTTCGCAATTGCCACTGCTGCATCTAACATGAATCATCTTTCCTCTAACAGATTTGAAATATTCCTCATTAAACCTCACCTTCAGTCTAATTGCGCAGTTAACATAGGCTGTACGGAGTAGACACTCACAGACACACATATGAACACAAATGCATATTCAAAGTGATCCATTCAAAATAGTTAATTTTCAGATTAACATCAGGCTGTACTGACAACACACAAACACCCACTTGGATTTAGTCCTTTCATTCTTTTGGGGCTATGGAGGACAGCAAATAAACAAGCAAGCAAATTAACATCAACCAGTCTTTATGTATGTTAAATACACAAACATACATACACCAAAAAATAATTTTTGGGCATAAAACAAACACACAAAATCCTTTCCCATTCTGCAGAAACTCCAAGTTTCGGAGTATTTTTTTTTTCCCTCAAGAGACATTTTTTTCATACGAAAATGATAAATAGATCTTTTCACAAACAATCACTCTTAAGTGCTTAAGTTAAGAGAAAATTACATTATGAGCCATTCCTGAGTTTCTTACACACCCCTCTTTCCCCTACTTGGTCTTTCCACTACTGGTCAAAAAGAAGTGAAAGTGAACTTTCAAGTGACCTCACCATATTGACATGGGAACTCTCACTGCATCCTACTCCTGGAGGACCATACCTTACACTCCTGGGGCCATATTCATGAACAGACTTAACTGGAGGTTAAACCCGACTTCCGCTGGTTAACTCTCTAACCGGAGGGTAACTCCCAAACCGCGACATTCATGGCCATCGGTTACGGCTAAAAGGTGGTCTTGACCGGCGGTTATTTTAATGGAGGGGGCCCTTGCCATTAAATTGCCTAACCAGAGGTTAAATATGGTGGCGTTTGTTACATGCGAAATTTCTGACGGCGTGTCTTGCGATGGGAACGAGTCTTTTGCCATAAAAATAATCCAATTGACTCGTTTGACAATGTGGAACTGTTCACTTAGTTCAGATTTTGTCGTGAGCACATTTTGAGTCTCACAGACATGAACACCCGAATCGAAGGGGAGCACTGTTGCCAGGTACAGCAAGTGTGCTTAGCCCTTTGTTTCTATGCTGCTGGCACATTTGAAGATGCAGTTGGAGAACCGTTTCAAGTCAGCCAGCCAACTGCATCCCGTACAATTCATTTAGTGACAGTGGCCAAGTAAGGCAACAGCAGACAGGCAAAAAGAAAAGTTCTTTGACATTGCCAACTTCCCCCAAGTGTTTGCATGTGTTGTTGGTACGCACATTCCAATAGCACGCCCTCCCCAGACATCAAGAACGACTTTGTGAATCGCATGAATGTCCACTCCATCAACGTGCAGGGGAAGCTATGTGTCATGTGTTTGTGTATGTGCAGATGATGTCTGTGTGCCTACATGCTTGAGTCAAAGAGAGAGAGAGATAGAGAGAGAGAGAGACAGAGAGAGAGTGTGCGCGTGTGTGTGTGCGTGCGTGCGTGCGCGAGCTTGTGTTGCTGCTGGTAAAGCAGAGACACTGCAGTTGATCAACATACTTCTAAAGTACTGTATCTGTTTGCCAGTTTGTTCATTTAACTTCTAGTTCTAAAGTGTTTGATTCCTGCCATGTCAGTTTATGCACATTGGTATTATTGTTGTATTATTATTATGTATGTGTCCATGTTGGATTCTGCAATATATCTTATGAACAAGGTGGTCAATAATGTAATGTAGAGTGCAAACAAGAAGTTAACTGTGAAATAGATAATTTATGTTGTCATGTATTCAAATGTAAAAACCTGAACATTGTTTTGAGTGAACAGCAAACAACAGAAGACAAAGAGAATGTTTCAGTGAAAACACATGAGATACACACAAACATGTTCTCAGTTGAATGTTTATTAGACAAATGGTGTTCAACTTTTTCATATATGTGTATATATATATATACATCAACAACAAATACAATTTTGGCACCAACATTGCAAAATAAATGAAGAAAAAAATGCTGAAGGGAAAAGAAGGACACTTGCATGAATGCACTACTCACTGCATAAACTGGCCTATATCTCATCCTCACAAAAAAAAGTCATGAGCAAAACAACATTGTTTTACATCAACTGTTAAATTTTAAGACATTATTAACACATCTAGCAAAAATACATGGCATTAACAAGCTTCATTTCATGTTGTTGACTGTCAGAGTGGCTACCCTCTTGGGCCCCACCATTTAACATTGTCTTAATTATAGCAGTGTTTCGACCATACAAAAATTGAAACAAAACCAAGAACAAATTTTCACACACACACACACACACACACAACACACACACACATGAATACATGTGCACACAATTAAGTGGACTCTTCCCCTCAGCACAATCACACATACACACAGAGAAAGTTTTACCTTTTCAGTCAATATCAAAATAGAAAGAGAGAGAGGTAATCTAGAAACAGCTTCAGTTTTATAGTGGGCAAGGAGATGAAGGGAGTGAATGAAAACTAATCAGTTTCTGTGGAGGTGGTTAGCTCTTCAGTTCTCAAATTTTTTGTTAACCATAATCTTGCCACCTTGGCTAGAGCAGTAAATGCCTTTGCTTGCTTCAAATCTCTATGAATTTTTTTAATTTCACTACCATTTTTTTCAAAAAACACTACCATTTTTTTTTTTCAATTTCACTGTGATGTTTTTTTTTTTCATTTCACTACACAGGAAATCATTCCACAACTGGGAATCACAGTTTTCATAATGCCTTCTCTATGCAGGTCTCCTTGGACTAAAGTCTTTAGCTTTGTCTTTCAGGGTATTGGCTTCCCTCCGTTGTGGCTGTGCTAGGGTAATTGGCTGCACATCAGGGGCAACACGCTGCACATCAGGGGCACTATGCCTTACATCAGGGGCAACATGCCGCACTTCAGGGCTACATCTGCACCGGAGGTCTCATCTGTAATGTTTTCGGCGTGAACTTGAAACCTGACACACCTGAACATTTTGTGGAGCTTCTGCAACAGAAATCATCATGGCAGTTTTATGAATACGAAAATGATCCTTTGTGACTTCAACGGTACCATGCTGCATATTTATGCTCACAAATGTAGCAGTGTGACTTCTGTTTCTCTTTCAGCTGGAACTAACAGTTAGTAACACATACGACTAGGAATGTCGCACGCAATAAAATCTTGGGTTGTGTCTTGGGTGTAAAGATTTCTTCTTTCATATCACATTACTGACAACACTTTTCCAGATGCATCCAAGTTTTGGAAAGTTGCTGCATAGTTTTGTTACAACTTAGCACAACATGGAGGTAGCCCTGATATGGCACTTAGAGGTCAGCTTGGCCGACAGCCATATGAAATGAAAATGAAATGTGAATGCTAACTGATTTTAGTTACAAATGACATAAACCTTAAAAAAACAAAACAAAACAAGCAAAAATGCAGTGACACATACAATGTGTTTTTGTATGATTTTGATAATGTATCAGCTTCTTCTTTCTTGCTCTTTCCCTCTTTCTTCTTATTTTCAAATTCTTATTTTTCTATCCAGTGAAATAGTCATACAGTTTTACAACTGTCAGGCATTGTGCAATGAAGTACAACTGTTAAAAAAAAATGTACCAAGTTATTCAGTAAGCAGTACAATTACAAGAATACCTGGTGTACAGAATGTAATTGCTGTTGTTCTTTGTGACACACACACACACACACACACACACACACACACGCGCGCGCGGCGTGCATGCATGCACGCACGCACGCACACAAAGGAAAAGACACACCGCTCAACTTTCAGGTAATCGGGCGCCCGCTAGCGCCCAACCAGAAATCACACAGCCAAAACGCTGAGCGCCTGCCAGCGCCCGGTAAAACACGTGGCAACAATGGGCGCCGCCATGTTTCTCGTAGAAAAGGAAGTCTCGCGAGAAATGTGATTTCCTTCTTCCTGTAGCCATTTTCTACCGTCTGCAAAAAAACGCGAGTCGATGCGTGCCGTGGTTCTCGAGTTATGAATTTTTTAAGTTTTGAAATTCGAAATGCTGTTTTTCACCATGGCTAACCTTGATTTCTGCCGTTCTATAATGAGATTTAGTGATGGAGATACTGTGATTTGTAGAATTTACGGCATAAGACTTAGTGAAAGTGCTGGGTAATGAAGCTTAGAGTGACCTAGATTTCGACTGGGATGAGGTTCAAGGTATGATGAGCAACGATTCGGAAAGAAAGTTCTGAGAAGAAGATTTTTTTTTTTTCCCCGAGAGTAATGGCTCATGTGACATTCTTCAAACTTACGATATAGCAACATATATATTCGTAGGAATTTTAAAAAATTATTTTCATTTCATTCTTTCCTTTCCTCTCTTTTAAATTATTTTTTTAATTGAGTAACCATGTTCAAATTACGGAGTAATTTTTGCTGTTTAGTAGCAAATGCTATTTCAGTCACATGGACCATACTTGACACAATTTGGAAAAAAGACCTCCATCCTGCAGTATTATATTTTCAGTGTCAAGGTGACAGTTCTCATTTGACCTTGGACATGTTGTGCATCCGTTTTAGATGTTAGGCTGAGACTGTCTTTTTCTTTGTCTGTCAACTGGCCAGTGTGGTTTGAGAAAGGTTACAATATACTGAAATATTGCCATTATCTTTTAGGTATTATGTGGCTTCAATTGTTGAACCTTTTTGTTTTTGTTTTTGGTCTTGGTATGTGTGTGTGTGTGTGTGTGTGTGTGTGTTGAGAAAATTGCCTTTGTTCAGACAAATTTTTCTTTTCATTTTCAGAATATTTTTTTATTTTGCTGATATGATTTACCTTCTAGGATTAGGATGTCTGAGTCCACAGGCATAGTTGCATTCAGATCACATTCCTTATTATGTCAGCTGGCTGTTCATTTGAGCTGCACCAATGTCAGAAAACCCTCACTGTCATTGGGAGGTAGTGAGTAGTTCATGGCAGTTTCTCATCATGTTTCTCATCCTGTGATCACATCACATCCCCAGGAAATATTTTACTTTGTGGCCAGTGTCCTGTAAATACATGAAAATTTTGTTTGCTATTAAACCATTTCATACAGTTTGAAAATGTTCACAGAGGGAAGGTATCCATTCATAATGAATACATCACAGGATTTACTGTATTACATGTCATAACAGCCATCAGATTGTTGTACAGTAATCCATGCCATAATAGCCATCAGATTGTTGTACAATGATCTGTCATCATCTAATTGTTTACCAGAATCTACATGTATATTGTATATTTTGTGCTGCAAGCTTTCTGAAAGAATAAACATAATTAGCTTTTCAATCTTTTTCTCAAACAACAGGAAAGCTAAAGTTACAAATGTTTGTACATTTCTAGTGCCCCAAAATCGATTTACATAAGCTCAAGGTTTATAATCAGAGCTGAAAACAGACTACCTAACAAGTTTAACAACTTATGCAGACAGTATATATTAAGCATGGATCCAACACTTGAAATGTTCAGTTAATCAAAACATGACAACTTAATGCACTGTTGGGTATTTTGTAAAATTTGCTCAGTACTTTGCTGTACCTAACATCAGCGATCACTTACTAAATAGAAATTTCTGTGAATCACAATTAAATGTAAACATTACATGTTTTAGTGTGATCTTCAGGTTAGATGACCTTAATGTTGAAGGAAGCTGCATTTGGAGTTTGGTTTTCATTTGAGAGATATATAATTACATGCAATGTATGCAAAACAACTAAAGAAATTAAATATACATTTCATTACCCAACGACTAATTTATAATTTACTATCAGCAATACTACACACACACACACACACACACACACACACACACACATGCACACACACATACACACACACACACACACACACACACACATGCATGCATGCATGCGAGACAAACAAAGAAACTTGGGGTAGGGTATATTAGGACTCTAGAATGTAAATTACCAAGCTCACTGCAAGTGCTGGCTGGTAGATGCTGCTATCGGAATGTGTCATGACCACCACCTGAAAAAAGGTATATTCATATTGATCAAATACATACAAGTCAAACAAACGTACATGATATTCATCATCTACAAACATCTATTTAGTTGCTTGAGTGAATAAGTATTTTTTCAATTATAGAAAGTTACAATATTCTACAAATTTCTCACACATATTTATTTTCTGTTGGTCATGTAGAAAAACAGCTCAGGGACTGTGCAAGGTTTTTATGTCAGTTTCATCATCATCGTCATAGTGTTATCATAATATTATAACAACAGTACTTTCCAACATTAGAGATTGCTTTACAATGACTGAAACTACAATAATGAGCGAACTCAAAATGCTATCCTGTTCCAAGTCTACCTAGAACAGATCCTTATGCACATACCTACAAATTCATGACACTTGTTAAAGACACACACACACACACACACACACATACGCATGCACATACACACAGACACACACACACATCCCTTTCAAGACAACCAATTTCAAAAAAAAAAAAAAAAAAAAAAAAAAAAAAAAAAAAAGCAATCACATGACTCACTGCATGACACTTAAACACACATTAACTCAGTCACCTACCCCCCCCACCCTCCACCGACATACACTTCCACACTCATGCATTACACTTGCTAAGTGCCTTACGACATTGCTCAGGAATAACACCAAACCACATACATGATATATGCACTTCCACATTGGGCTATGCATGATAACGCACACGCACATCTACATATTTGGATGTTTGTACATGCATGCACACAACACACACTTTCTCCCTCACACACAGTAGCACACACACACACACACACAGAGTAACAAACACATGTAATACAGTGATACACACAGCTTTCACTGCAGGCTTTTCAAGTATTCCCATCATGTTTGACTCACTTCTGATACCTTGGATCAGGTCACTGTCACCACCCAGCAATCATGTCGATCAGCTTGTCTGTGGGTTTAGAGGGCACTGCCCCACTGCCCGTTTTCATACGGCCTGCCGCACCATTCTGATGGTCTCTCTCTTTAGATTTGTCCATTTTTCACGGACTTGCTCTCAGTCTTCGACATCGTTGTTTACTCCGGAAATGCAGGAAGTAAGTCACAAACGCTGAGAGCAAGATTATGGGAATCCCCTGTCAGTCTAAAAATAGATGGCTGGATTACTAACCGACGACAGACCGCTGCTCATGAATAGAATAGGAATGCGTTCTAACCAGCGGGTCCGGTTTAACTGCTGGTTCCGTACCCGCTGGAGGTAAAACTAACCGGAGGTCAACAGCAGGTTGTCCATAAATGCCACCCCTGGTCATTAAAACATACACACAACCACCACCCTCATCCACACACACTACCTCCACTCCTGGTCATTAAAACATACACACAACCACCACCCTCGTTCACACACACTGCTTTCCACTCCTGGTCATTAAAACATACACACAACCACCACCCTCGTTCACACACACTGCTTTCCACTCCTGGTCATAAAACATACACATACACACAACCACCACCCTCATTTACAAGCATGACACACTGTAAGTTCCTTCGACAGCAATTCAGATCTCTTTCACTTCAGTCTCTCTCTGCAGAACGATAAATTCTCCAGCTCAGAAAGGTGGCTGGCTGAAACAAACTAAACAACAACAAAAAAATCTGACAAAGAATCTGTACAAGATTTCATTTTTTGTGTATGACAGTCAGCTTTGATCAGAGAGGTATCAATATTCAGACTGCTAATGCTCTCACTGTATAACGATCTGATGAAAGTACAATATGGTAGTAGACTTTTTTCGCATTCATCATGCGGAAAGTGCCTGTAACAGCCAGACCATTCTCTGTGATGCCATGTGGATACTGTTCTCTGCAAGCTTCTCAACATCTCTGGTCCTGCTGCTGCTGCAATGGCCTTTTCTACTGCTCCTTTATCAGGAGTCAGCTTTCTGTTGGTTGAGTTCACAATGACATCAGCCTGCAAAATTTCATACAAAAATGCACTTGATCTAAACAACGCCTTCAGTGCTTACAAATTCACAGAAGCAGGGGGAAGGAAATGGCTGTGACACAAATAAAACACAAATGTGTATCAACTACATACAGGGACAGGTTATCAGAGAGATGAGAATGCCTAAGCCCCTCTCTACAATTCTTATTTAAGACTTATCATACCGCGCATTATCCTTAAAGACATCAAGCTTTGAGTGCTTCACTACCCATACTCCCCTTTATATAAAAGGCTTCCTACTTCAGTGGAGGCGACTCAAGAGTTACCTGCTGACACGATAGTCAATTGCTTCCTGCATCATACAATCTGTCAGTCACTCAGTTTTTTATTCATATTTTCATTCTTTTAGCCCATGCTTATGTGTTTAAGTGTCATCGTAAGAATGACCAAACTGGCCTTCTCTCCCCAACGTTAGTGATTGGATTTTACATGAGCGCAAGATTTTATGCATGCATTCACACACTGGATCTTGGTTTATAGTCTTATGCCAAGGATTTTTGAAGAAGGGGAGTGAGATGGATTTTCCATGTGTGCAAGATGTTAAGCCTACATTCCAAGGATTGTTGAAGAAGTGGAGTGAGATGATTTTCCATGTGTGCAAGATGTTATGCCTACATTCCAAGGATTGTGAAGAAATGGAGTGAGATGATTTTCCATGTGTGCAAGATGTTATGCCTACATTCCAAGGATTGTTGAAGAAGTCGAGTGAGACAGATTTTCCATGTGTGCAAGATGTTATGCCTACATTCCAAGGATTGTTGAAGAAGTGGAGTGAGAACCAATGACAACCAGAGCTACTGAATAAAAACAGATAAATTCATGTGATATGATAACTCTCATCATTTTGTCAGGTTAATAATGTTTGGCTTCATCAGCATGTACACAACCAATCAAAACAGATAAATATAGGTGATATGATAACTCTCATCATTTTGTCAGGTTTATAATGTTTGGCTTCATCAGCATGTACACAACCAATCAAAACAGATAAATATAGGTGATATAATAACTCTCATCATTTTGTCAGGTTAATAATGGTTGGCTTCATCAGCATGTAAACTGTAAACAACCAATCAAAACATATAAATCTAGGTGATATGATAACTTTCATCATTTGTCAGGTTAATAAAAGTTGGGCTTCATCAGCAGTAACAACCAATAAAAAAAAAAGTGTAAGCCTATATCACAGGCAGGAAGGGGATGGGGAGGGGGACTGCTTTGTATTTCTCCCCAATACTACTGATACAAGTCTTACATAACAAAAACGGATACATTGCCATATATTAAATATAAAAGAAAAAAAATCACATACACAAACACGTACCTAAGAGAAGTAAAAGAAGTAAGTAAAAACAAACAATATCATAAATAAAGACATTTTCCTCTTTGACACGCTGAAACCTTGGGTGATTTTGTTTGAAGCGAGCGTTCAGTCTTTTCACATGTCTCTGACAAGCATTGGGAAGTAAGAAAGCTGTACTCTTCAAAAGCATCCACCTGCCATGAAATGCACTGCTCTGATCTGCCAACATTTATGTTCTTTTTGTACCTCATTTTCAAAAATATCTTGATCAACAGTCAAGGTCGACTGCTTTCAAGATCATGTATCTGCCCATGCAGGCAGGATTTCTATTATGTTTTATGTCTGATTCTGACAAATTTCAAAACGATATCAAACATGCCATTTCTACTTTTATATCTTTTTTCACCTACGATCTATGTAGACACAGATTTATCTCCTTTTTTTGTACTCCAAGTTCTTATAGAAAAGGGAGTACTTTACAATGGGAACAAAGAAATGCTGTCTGTGGTCAAAATGTGTTCCACTCACTCTGACAAAACTTCTGGGCCGATCCTTCTGAAAATTTGTAGGTATGTTCATTATGGGTCACAGATGATGCCCGATGTTTAATTTTACCAGAATAGCTGTTACTAATGGCTATAATGGCCAAAAACAGTTTTTCTTCTTCTTTATGGAATATCTCAGTGACGAAATGCATTATGAAGCATGTTTAATTGTAACGTCAAATACATTATGACGCATGTTTGACTGTGACATTTTTCTGGAAGATAAACTGGAAGTACGTTTATATGCTTTGCATCCTGTTTTTATTTTATCAGGTCAAGCATACCATTTGAACTTTTGATCCTGGCTTTCTGTCACTTTATGATACTTACTTTGATTTCCTGAATGTGATTTGTTAAAATCTACTGAACCCACTAACCATCAACTGCTAACTGATCAACTGCTAAGGGTATTCAAAAACGATCTTTTATCATGCTTTTACTCATTTTCACAGTTACACTCAGGCAACCAATTTCTATAAATGTAAACATTCTAGAATCTGTCATAAGTCTGATCTTGTCGTATCACTTTCCATGAAGGCAAACATCATAAAAATATACATAGATACACACACACACAGATGCACACGCGCGCGCACACACACACACACATATATATATATATATATATATATAAAAGTCTTGACTCAGGTTATAACACACACACACACACACACACACACACATATATATATATATATATATATATATATATATATATATATATATATATATAAGCTTGGCTCAGGTTGTAACACACACACACACACACACATATATATATATATGTATATATATATATATATATATATCAAAAATACCAATAAAAATGCCTAATAAAATTCTTAAAATGCTCGACCCCTTGGGGAGCAACATCTGTTAAAAAATAGGATGGTATGGTAAAAGGAAGTTTTAAATTCCAATAAAATGCCTAATAAAAATCTTAAAATGCTCGACCCCTTGGGGAGCAACATCTGTTAAAAAATAGGATGGTAAAAGGAAGTTTTAAAATCATTAATTTTAAAACTTCCTTTTACCAACGAATGTATATATATATATATATATACATACACACATATATATGTATAATAAAACCTGACCCCAGGTGCCTATAGTTTTTCCTGACAGGGAGAGAAACAAATGTCAAAATCCATCTTAACTTTAAAACACAGACTTGCATTTAAAGGGAAGGGGCAGGAGAAGTAATACTTGTCCAGTGTGCACTCAATGAAATTCACTGTTTCCTGCAAAGGAGAAGTCAGCAGGACCAGCAAGTGACACAGTTTCGCTCTGTGAAGACCTCATCAGGCTTAATACTGGATCCTGGTCACCTGATGGTCGGATCAGGTCATGGTCAGATTGAGCTCTGATCCCCGAGGCCACTGAAGGACATGTCTTGCCACAGAGATCTGCAGCTCCACTGAAGCTGGTCTGACAGAGCTGTGCCACTGATGGAAAAGGTCAAGGCTTTGTATCCAGACTGGGCCATCCAATGTCATGGAGTGTTGTCTTTCCAGGTCTTCTTCCTTCCGATCTTTCAAGAATGGATGTCAAGGGTCTTCTAGCTTAGTCTCCTCAAATGGACATCCGAGGCTGCATCTTATTGGTCAGCCATCAGGTGATACTGGCAATCGTCACCATGATCCCCTCCCAAGCTGTCTTTCAGGACTTCAACGCGGCAAGAACCACACCCCCCCCCCCCCCCCCCCCCCCCGATTCCCAAGCAACAAGCCATCTACCCATGCTCAAGTGGACTTCAACGGCAGCCATCTACATGCTCAAGTGGCAGTGGTCTTGACCTGTGTGAAGCTAACTTGAGGACAGAGGAGGGCTACCATTTGACAAATCGTTGCTGTACAGATCCTCTGTGGGTCTCAATCCACTACTGCTGGGAGGGCATATGTATCAGCCCAACTTTCCAGAGCCTGAAGATGCAGACCATGCTCCATTCAAGTATGGCTACTTCCAGCCACATGTATCGTAGTGAGGCAGTGCTCCACCACGACAATGTCCCATGCTGCCAAGAATCATCCAACAAGATACGCAAGACCTACCATCACTCATATAGCAACAAGGAATGCGCTGAGCTGCCCAGACTTCGATCTGCCACTCAGTGTCCTTTGGGTGTCATCTCTCACCTCACTCCCAACATTTTTACTGTGATGCAACCTCACAGGGAGTGAACGCCTGATGGTGAAAGCACTTCCACACTTTCCAAAACTGACTCTTTTATGCCACCTCACAGCGAGTGAACGCCCGACAGGGAAAGCACTTCCATGCTTTCCAAAACTGACACTTTTATGCCACCTCACAGGAGTGAACGCCTGATGGTGAAAGCACTTCCACACTTTCCAAAACTGACACTTTATGCCACCTCACAGCGAGTGAACGCCTGATGGTGAAAGCACTTCCACACTTTCCAAAACTGACACTTTTTATGCCACCTCACAGCGAGTGAACGCCTGATGGTAAAAGCACTTCCACACTTTCCAAACTGAGTAATTCTTCATGTGTGTATGAAAAGTGTTAAAAAAACAACAAGCAAACAAATAAACAAAAACCATCAACAATAACGTACAACATGAAGGGAATATAGCAGTTTTAAATAAGATGGTAACTAACACGTCTAAGATCAAAGCTGGACATATAAAATACACAGCTTATGGGCTCTAGTAACTACAAATGAAAATCCACAACAATACAAAATCACTTTTAAAAAATCCCATGTTTAAAAAACATTGGACACCACTCCACAAGCTTGAATGAATCACAGGCTGACGCAGGACAAGTATATATCTATCAAGTATTGGGCAAAATTCATGTGGCTTGACCATATTTTGAGAGTTCACAAGACAATATACTTGCATTGAATTACCTCAGCTTTCTGTATTTCTCCAGTGCAAACCTTGATGACTCCTTTCTCTGATCCAGTTCTCAGAACTGAAACAAAATTGAAAAAACCGTCCAGTTAGCAGCCCTCCTTGGCAATGTGTTGAGGGCATTCAATCCTGCCAAGCCTGGAGTGGTCAGAACAGTAGGTGAGATTACCTCCCTTGTCAGATCAAGACAAATGCAGTAACAGCCGATATAGAGTGAATTTAACAGGTGAGTCCTGCTGGTTGATACCCAGCTGATCATCATGGGCCAAATCAGGGATAAAAACATTCCCCTGACACATACCTTACCAGCATCCTACAGACACAATATTTGTTCAACCTGAAAAACAAACAAACAAAACCCTATGCAAAAGAAATCTAGACTTTATTATCCACTGCAATAAGCCCACAACACATTTCTTTGTTGTTTGTTTGCTTCAACAGCGGATCTATCCAAAACAAAATACATACTTTCAGGCAGACATTTCTTAAAATAGTGAGACTACAAAAAGAACAAGATATAAAACAAATGAGACTGACACAAAGTGAGTGACAGCGGAAAGGACATTCACAGTAAAGAATTTCCAGAAGATTAAGAAAGCACTCCCAGAATCCCCACAGTGTCTGATGTTATTAATTCATGATTCATTATTCATTTCAATATTCAGGGGTAGACTGAGTGTAAGAGAAACACAAAGGACTTTAAAAACAGCTCTTGTGGACTGATATTGGTAGAGCACAGGCTTCTGTGATCTGTGTGTTTAGTGGAATCACTATATGCTGGCAAATGTAGATGCTTAAGTTTAGCATAAATCATCACTGTTTTGCTTCAGTGTGCAGGCATCACTTTGTCTCTGTCCATATAAACACCATCTACATCATAGTGCGCAAGAAAACTAAGACCTGGGAACAAGCTTGGTGCCAGGGACAAAATGGCAGTAGCCGCTTCAGTTTCTGAAGTGGGCCCAGTATACATGATGCCCATGCTTTGCTGCAGTAAGAATCTCTTCCAACTATGTATGACATCTGTGTTACAGCAGAAGCAGTATTAGCAAAGGAACATTTTGGGGCAAGAAGACTACGCCATATTTACCCAAAATAACAATACAGAAATAATTAACTGTCTGAGGGATTTCTTATCGGGGGGGGGGGGGAGGGGGGGTGGGGGGGGTGGGGGGGGGGCATGTGTTCCCTGCCTGAATAAAAATCCTTTCAATGCCAGGGGACAGGGGCAGGAGCTGCTCTCCCACCAAACTATGGAAAGATAATCCTAACACAGACATTGACAGGGGCTCTACAAAATGTCATGTTGTGCTACATTCTTCATTACACAATGAGCTAGTAAGATGCCGATAGGTGGTTGACAAGGTTTGAAACTGGCAGCAGATTTGTGTTTAATATGGTCCCTAACACACATCTGTCGCCAGATTAAAAAGTGGGTGTTTTCACTGCAGCATCTATTTCAAAGAACTTAAACAAAATATCAAATTATGCAACAATTGCTTGCAGCAAAACCACCATAGTAGCTACTTGTAACACTGAAGTGATATGCAAGAACTGCCTGCAGTGAGAACACAAAACAAGTGACAGCCCAGCTACCCCACAATGACTGGCTACCCAACCGCTGTGAAACTGGCAACACAGGGAGACAGACAGAAGGCCAATTCTGAAGCATCTGCGGAAGGACACTGGGAAAATGAATTAGTATCAGCAAGACAGCACCACCACAGCAACAGGAGACTGTGCCAGTGTGTTTTAAGAACACTGAGGACAGGTCAAGCACAGAGGAAAGGTACGCAGATCATGCTCAACGAGGCACAGCTTTGGGGAGAAAAGAAAAAAAGGGAAGAAGTGAATCGCCCACCTATGACAATGAAGCCAAGAGACTGACAGAGTGCCTGAGGTAGAAAAGACTGAGGGGAATTAAAATTGGCTGGCAGAGGAGTGTGATATCTGACACCTGACTCTGTGATAGGAATGACCACACACCATGGACTTACAAATTTTATTTAGGACTTTCAGTTATGACACAAGAATCTGTTGATGTTTTGTCTTACGATGAATAACAGCATACCTATTTGTACACTTAATTGCATTTCTGTAGAAATCAACTAAAATGAACAACTCTTTACTTCACAAGAAAGCAAAAAGTCGATATTGTATATTTACAGGAAACAAAATGTAACAGTTCTAAAATATGAAGCAAGACATTAATGCATGATAGTCCAAAAAGAAAAGCCTATTACATAGCATTCATGAACAAGCAGAAGAATTATCATTTTCATGTACATTAAATAAATTCAGAACTCATCCAAGCAACACACAAATGTTGCTAGTTAAGGTTCTATTGGGAGGAGGGGGTGGGAGTCATGTCTAAGTGCTGTGCACCTAACCCAACTTGACATTTTGACCAATAATGGCTTTCCATCCTTTGAGATAAGGAAAAAGAGATATATGAAAGGGAAATTTACCAAGACAAATTCACACAAGCCCTAAATAATCTGAAAAATGACTCTTCCCTGGAAGTGATGGTCTTGCTGCACAACATTCTACAAGAAATTCAAGGACAGATTCTGAGCACCAATGCTTAATTGTGTACCAAATTTCTAGAGCAAGGTAAATTATCTTTTTTCTCTTAAGAAGGAATCATCACATTAATTCACAAATGCCTTAGACTAACTTGATAACTTTAGTTCAAAATGTACTCACAAATCCAGACTATAAAATACTTAAATAGGCACTAGCCTTGAGACTCAAAAATTCACCATCAATCTTGAGCTACAATTTAAAAAAAATGTAAAAAGCACAAAAAAGCTGTCTTTGTGTGTGTGTGTGTGTGTGTGTGTGTGTGTGTGTGTGTGTGCGCGCACGCATGTTTGTGTATGTGTGTGTGTGTGTGTGTGTGTGAGTGTGTTGTGATGATCTCACTTCGCAATTAAACAGAATGAACCACTCGGGCTCCTCCCTTGCCCTGGACTTTTCCACAGCCTTCAACACCATGTCTACAGATTGTATTCTCATAACACTTGATCTGTTCAGTTTCAGCCCCAAGATTTCAAACTTTCCTCTCCACCATCATGCAAAACAAATCAGCAGTATCCACAGTGATTGATAGCAATCGCACTGGTTTCCAACTGAAAGAGGCATTAGGCAAGGTTGCCCTCTCAACTTTCCTTTTCATGATAGCTGCTGAAACATTAGCTATCCAATTAAGAAAACAGTTAAGGTACCAAAGAACGTGATAAGTACAGAACTACGATTGAAAGAAAGACATCAAGCCTTCCCACAGTAAAATTATTATTTGCAGATAATACAACACCAATTCTTAAAAATGAACAAAAATGTTCAAGGAAGCTACAGATATCATTGAGCAATGCAAGATTTTTCTGGCTTAAAAGAT
>JADBJO010004467.1:193321-197831 GCA_016801955.1 Conus betulinus | reverse complement strand
AGAGGTATTCATCCTGTTTCTTGCTCCATCATTGTAAAGCTGCTTTCTTTTCTTTCTCTTTCTTCTTTTCTCCATCGCATAACATTTAGTGATTTCACTTCACTCTGAACTGAGAATTGGCACCTGTACAAACGGTAGAATTCTCTACACGAATTTCACAAAATCAAGGGAATCGCATTGTTCTTGTGGAATGGCATCAAATTTACGAAAAAACTCAAAAAATTTGGTCGAAATTCGTCATTGTGTAGATTCGACAGAAGCTGTAGCCAGATTTTAAACCGGAATATAAAACGACAGATAAATTTTGTCTTCGAGTTACACCGATGTGACCGTTGAGTCCACAACCAGTGTGTCACTGATTTATTAGAGAGACGAAGTCGACGGTTGCGCTAGAAAATAATCATGTGTATGGACGGTTGAAAAGCCATAAGGGTGTACTTAACAGGAGCTTTTCAGCAGCTTAGCCAAAAAGCGAATGTCTTCTCGGTTGCACCGTTTTACCCGCTTGTCGATACACTGGAAGCCATTAAACATAGTCCTATGCACGTCCGGGCCGTGACAGAAGAGACAATTCAATTTATCAAGTCGGTGTCACTGCTGTGTCGGGTCACTATCATTTTCCCACTCTGCTAAAGGATCGCCCGCCATTCTGGCGTCCCTCTGCACTACGGCTGGATCAGAATTATGATGACGATGATTGAGGGATTTTAGACTGGAGAGCTCATGGCTACTGCTTAAGAGATAATCGCCCAACTGCGTTGCCCAAAGCTCTGTGCACACGACATGTTTCTCTATTATTTGTTTGAACTCAACATTGTACATGTTTAATTCTTTGTTGGCGTGTGTTTTGTGTCAAGGTAAAGGATGCTATAAGAGTAAGATCAGAACAAGACGACTATGACTAATCAGACACCGTGGTTGATTTGTTTGTTTCTGTTCTCCATCTTCCTGGGTTGAAGAGACGAATGTAGACTGAAAAGGACAGTTGTAGACTTTTCAAAAATAGTTCTAGCTACCGCAACCTCCGTTTGCGTGCCGCATTCGTAATGGCAGGCAAATGTAAGCATGGCCTTGTGTCGCAAATGGTAATACTTCCGGCAAACAATGGACCTACAGCAACACAAAACTCCGGGAACATGAAGGGGAGTTGGACACGTTCACACCGTTGCCAGGTCTCGAACTGGATCATGGAATTCGTTCTTTTGTCCGGATCCATCCAATCTTTAAACAGTTCACATTGGTTTCCCATCCCTGTCTTTTAATCGGATGTTTTTGATGAAATTGGTTCTGCTGGTTTTACAGCCATTACAGGTCCACAACAGACAGACCGACACCAATATCAAACAAGGTGAAAACAATGATCCTCTGTAAGCTAAGACACAACCCAGGCATAGGAATGTTCTCAGTCATCTTCCGTACAGAAAATGTAAGCAGATGAACAGAAACGCCATTGTTTAAGAGAAAATCCCTGAATTAAAATTTTATTTGAAACCGGATTCCCGTGAGTCTCTGCTCTTCATCTCTCTCTCTCTCTCCGTCTCTCTATCTCTCTCTCGTCTCTCTCTCTCTCTCTTGCGCGCGCGTGTGTGTGTGGGGAATGTGTGTTATATGATCAAACAGGACACCAAAAGGTTCGCGGTTAGGTCTTCCTTGACCTGGCATAGGCTACCACTGTGTCAATTTACGGGTTGTATGTTTTGTTTTTTTTTTTTTTGTTTTTTCCAGTTTCAGTCTTCATACTTTCCTGTGTTGTGATCTGTCTCCCCGACCTGTTTGTCGTGTATGTCTGGTTTGTCTTCCGACTGTATACGTGGATATGTTTGTTTGTTTGGTTTTTTTTTTTATTCTTGACATTTCCGTTGTGTAAGTGTACATCTTTGTCTCCCCGACCTTTTCCGCCTGTGTAAGTGTATGTTTGGTTTTGTCTTGTCTACATGGGTCCACACGAGTATGTTTGTTTGTCTATTTTGGTCTCGGGAGTCTGCCCATAACTGAGGATGTGGTTATTTCCGTCCGACCTTCCTGGGTCGTGGTGTGATGTGTGTGCTGTGTGGGTGGGGTGTGTGTTGTGTGTGTGTCCATCTCGAACTTCGTCGCCGCTGGTGTGTTCTATGTTCTCTCCCCCAATTCTGCCTGCTGTGATATGCCTTGTGATCTCATACCCGACCTACCCGTTGCTGTGCTATGTTTTTTATCTCTCTGCTGACCCTACCGCTGTTGTGTATTGATTGTTAGGCTCCCCGACCTTCCGCCTGTGTGTTCACGATTTTGTCTCTTAGACCGTTAACAGCTGGTCATATGTCTTTATTTCACTCACGACCGACCTCCCGCTGTGTGTAGATTTTTGTCTCTATCGTCGTTACAGCTGGTCACTTATGTCGTTATCAACCCCGACCTGTCTCCGCTGTGTGTATGATTTGTGTCTTCTTAAGCTTGACCTTACAGCTGGTGCATAATGTTTTTTATCTACGACCTTCGTCCTTTGTGTATGTTTTATATCTTCCAACCTCCCGCGCTGTGTGATCTATTTGTATCTCTCCAAACCTCCCCATCCCGCCCCGCTCGTGTGTCTGCTTTTATCCGCTCCGGACACTCCCCGCTATGTGTATGTTTTTATTCTCTCCAGACCTCCCCGTGTGGGATGTGTTTATGAGCCTATCCGACCTTCCCGCTGGTGTATGTTTTATCTCTCCCACCTGAACCGCGTTATGTGTATGCGTTGTACTCTCTCACCTTCACACTGTGTGTATGTTTTATCTATCCCCCCCCCCCCCTCGCCTTATGTGATATGCTGGTATCTCTTTCCCGGCCTTACCGCTGTGTGCAGGGTTTTATCTCTGGCCGGCCTCTCCCTCGTGTGGATGTTTTGATCGCTCCGGACTTCCCGTAGTGTGATGTTTTTATCGCGCGGCTTCCCGCTTGTGTATGGGTTTCATCTCTCCGGCCTATCCCGCTGGTGTATGTTTTTATCTCTCCGGCCTCTCACGCGGTGCGGAATGTTTTTATCTCTCCCACCTTCCCGGCTGTGGGGATCGTTTTTAGCCTCAGACCTTCCGCACTGTGTGTACGTTTTTTATCCGGCTCCGCCTGTCCCGCTGTGCGTATGTCTATTGGACTCAAAGGACATCGCCCGCATTTTCCCATTCTGTCTTATATCTGTATTCCGACTTGTCGTTCGGGTCCTCCGGTAGTATGTTATGGTCGGTTTGTGCTTAGGTGTATCTGTCTGTAACTGGTAGCTATGTATTAGATGTGCTAAACCCACGTTGCACTGCTAGCAAAAAAAACTAAAAGTAAGAAGAGAAAAACAAGAAAAAAGCCATTTTACCTTGGTAACAGAACAACAGTCCCAAGACGCCATAGGATGTGCGTATCATCAACATCCTTGCAAAGGACGCCAAAAAGGAGGAAAGAAACCAAGCACAATTGACAGACGAAAACCTGCAAAAACCTGCAGAAAATAAACCATCGGAAGCTACATGCGCCTATAAAGGTCTGGTGTCTCATTTTCATGATGATCCCGAAGCTTCTATGACCTCTAATGAGACACAGTATCAGCACTAACACAGGGGAATCAAAGGAGGCCCAAATCCATCGAACCCACGAGGAGCCGCCAAGCGTCCTCTAAAAACTGTCTCCAAGTGACCATGCTGCGGATCCGCAGGACAAAGGATGTGAGGTCAGCACAGCACAAGCTAAAGAATGGCAGAAAATGGGAAGTTCCCAGTGGGTCCACGTTATCTCCCTTACCTTCCTGCTGTGCGTATGATTTTGTCTCTCTCCCATCGTCCCGCTACGGGTGTATGCTTTCAGTGATAAAGAAATGGGGTCAAAGGCAAAAAAGGGAGGAAGAAAAACAAAAGACATGTTAATATAGGAGGTGAAGAAATAAGAGGATGCCAGGAGATCCACAGGCAGTCCAGCAAGGTCAACGAGGACAGTGGAACGTAACCATTAATTTTCTTGTGAGAAAACGCACTCCGAAAAAAGTCACTCCTGGAACCCCAAACATGGTGCGTCACATGGCCACCTCTTAAAGTCAGCTTCATCCTCTGATCTGTGTATGACCTCTCTGCTTTCGAAGGTCAAACTGCTCCATGTGGCAAAGGAAAACCTCAAGATCAGGGAAGGGAAATAACAGGACACCCACAGACTAACAAAGAGAGGCTGGAGTAAACAGAAATGAAATGAATTACTGGTGGCCAAAGCGCAAAAATCGGAGGATCCTACGTGTCCATTCGGTCACGGCCAACAGACTGGAACATGGTCTCTGAATTCCACGCAAAGCAGCGCTAACCCAGGGCGATCAGCCAACGCAGGCACAAGCAAATGCTCAAGGAGATCGAACAAGAGGTTAGTGCCGCCGGAGGAAGCCACTAAACCACCACAAGGTACAGTAAACAAAGTATCTACACCCTAGGAGGCCACAACTCATGGCTGAAACAGCTGTGATGTCAGGAAACATGGGAGCAGGGTTTACTGGATGGAGCGACGGACTGGGAATGCCAGT
>JADBJO010004467.1:173321-178321 GCA_016801955.1 Conus betulinus | reverse complement strand
TCGTTCTTGTTTTTTCTGTTGTCCTTGTTTTTGAAGCTGAACAAACTTCAAGTCTACATTCCAGTTTGCCAGCATGCTTTTGACATCCCAATTTGCGCGCCCATTCTCTCTCGCGACTGAGAGTGGTGTCGTTTGCCACGAAGAAGAGCCAGTGTTTTCTGAAAACTGAAGGTTTAGGTAAAAGAAAAACAAAACATTTGCAACGTGGCGGGCATAAAACCAACATTCAAAATGCAGTGTAAAAAATCAGCGCATCAAAAACAAAATTACAGGCATGAAATAGCAGTTGCTGTTGTAGCCGAATGCTGTCTTATTTTTGATAATATTCGATAGTATATCAAAGATGAAAATAAAGCATATATCTATATCTGTATCTATATCTATCTATCTAAATATATATATGTATATATATATATGTATGCATATATATGTATGTATGTACACACACACACACACACACACACACACACACACACACACACACACACACACACACACATATATATATATATTGATATATATATATATATATACATCTATATGTATGTCTATATCTATACCCATGTCTCTCTCTCTCTATATATATCTATATCTATGTATCCACCTATCTATCTATTTGTACATATAGTGTACCCATTGATTAATAACATTCAAAACCATCTTTTGCGCGGGAGTGAATAGGTAATGGATAATTGATGTAATTAAACACAACATCATAGACATGTGAGGACTTTGTTTGAAGCCGAGATCAGGAAAATGTCACTTCAATATCACACGTGAAAATAGGACAACATGCGACCGCAACAGCAACTGCCATTTCACGCCCATGGTTTTGGTATACTAAAGCTTACACTGTATTTTGAATTTTGGTTTTTATGTCCGCCACATTGCACACGTTTCGGGCTTTTTTTTTTTTTTAACTTAATATATGTTCTTCAGAAAAATACAGGCTTCATTTTTCTTTACGAATGAGAGATGAAATAAGAGATGGCACACTATATCTGAAGTCAAAAGGTTTGGGTCGAGCTCACAGCGAGTTGCATGAACACTATATCTGAAGTCAAAAGGTTTGGGTCGAGCTCATAGCGAGTTGCATGAATATGATACTGCCTCTCACGCAAACTTCAGCATACGACCAGCTTTCCACGCTGGGTTTGGACATGCTTTTGCGTGTGTGGTATGAGGTCACTGGAATGCACTCTACGACATCCAAAATGGGATGAACATGTATGCATCATTAAGCTGTATCGCACGGTACAAGTGGGGTAGGTCGACGGCACACTACTCGTGAAGTTCCAGATCTCAGACTGCATGAATGCCAGACACACCGCCCGCCATTCCGCACTGTGTCCAGGAAAACCGGATTCGATCTGGTTCGGTTGATCAGATCGATCGGGAATAACGTCTCCTGAACGTAGTGCGTGAGACAGGACGGGCAGGTGCATGCCGATGCCGTCTTCGGAATTGAGGCGTTCTGGCACGATTGAGAGAAGAGAGAAAATGAATGGCGGAATTTGTGATGATGTTCGGCTTGATTCAATAGAAAGTCGGGGCACAACTTGGAATTGTGTTTTTATTTCGAACGGTAAGCTATTTACAAAGGAATGAAGCAGCTAAGAGAGACAGGAGATCTGACACGAAGCCACAAAGGGTTAACAGGACATGAGAAAAACAACCATCGTCTCTTCATCTTGGATTCCCTTGATTCCATTGCAAGGCAAAGGCACATTACTAGACCATGGCTATTCAATTAGCTAGCGAGCTCTAAACATGCCACTGTTGGTGACATACAGCCAGTGTGTGTGTGTGTGTTTGTGTGTGTGTGTGTGTGTGTGTGAGAGAGAGAGAGAGAGAGAGAGAGAGAGAGAGAGAGAGAGAGAGAGAGAGAGAGAGAGAGAGAGAGAGACTTTCCTATTGTTCGTATCAAATAAGGTCTTTTGACAAGTGAGGGGGAGGTGGGGGGTGGGATGGGGAGGGAGAGTGCTACGAAAGTGAGACAAGCATTTGTCTTTGCCTTGATAGAACACAAATATAGCAATTTCTATGCATTAGATTGTAAAAAAAAAAAATGAACAGGCCAGAATGAAGAAAAAACCTCCATATTCCGGATAACCAGGCGTCGCCGGTCCAATGTTATCAATGAAAAACAGACGACGTTGAGACACACACACACACACACACACACACACACACACCACACACACACACACACACACACGTACACACATACACACACACAGCGGGCACACACATACACGCACACGCACACGTACACACGCCGCGCGCGCGCGCACACACACTCACCCATACATACACGCACGCGCAAGCACACGCACGCACACACGCACACACACGTATACACACAGGCATACACACACACACACACACACACACACACACACACACGCACGCAGGCACGCACGCACACACACACACATATACACGGACACGCTCAAACACACACACACACACACACACACACACACACACACACACACGCGCGCGCGCGCGCACACACACACACACACACACACACACACACACATATATAATATATATATATATATATGTATATACACACACACGCGCGCGCACGCACGCAGGCGCGCGCGTGCGCGCGCGCGCACACACACACACACACACACACACAAGAGGCACTTACCATGCATGCGTGCACGCACGCGAATGTATGCACAGAGAAGGAGACGCTCAAGTCTCAAGATAATTTTTTTCATGTATGGGGGGGGGGTTGCAAGTTAACTGCAGTCTTCTTTGCTCCCGAGCAATAGCACAAAAGCGAAACGAACACGTATTCGGAATACTACTTTATGACAGAAGGAATGATATATAGGATGTAAATAATTTTCCTAACAGACGCATCATCGCATATAAAAAGTCATGTGCTGGCTCTGTGCCGCCCCCCCCCCCCCCCCTCGATTGAAAAAAAACAACAACAACCAACCAACAATTAGAACAAACATCCTATCTTTCCCAATAATGACTGAAAGTGGCTTACATTACCCAGAGCTATGACCCATGAACTTCATGACACGACCTCAAATCATGATAGTACAGGCTGTGTGTTTCGACGAACGCTGCCGGCAGTACAACACGTGGACTGACGGGTAGGTGGGTACCAGCGAGACACAGAATCACTGGAGCCTGACAGTCAGTGGCAGGCTCGGGAGGCGGCATTGTTCCCGCGAAGGAAGAGGGTAGCGATCTCTGTGGCCCCTCAGAGACCAGATCGACTCCTTTAGATTTTTTTTTTTTTTTTTTTTTTTTTTTTTGTTTTTTTGCTCGGCTTTGGTGAGTCGGCGGTATATCGCATTCGTCAACTTTCGTTTTGCTTGGGGTGTGAAACAGCCAGTACTTTGGCGATCGTCATGGCTTTTTGATAGAAAGAGAGACTGAATGAAGATGAAAGTAAAGTTCAACACCCATCTTGCGCCGAATTCGATGAAAAATAAGTGGGGGGGGTTGCTTGTTCTTCGTTTTCGTTGTCCTGAGTGTTGTTTCTGTTGTCCGAAGAAGACCTAAGAGGTCGATACGCGTCGTGTTTCGTCTTGTGATTCGTTTGTCCACTTTGTTCGGTGGAGTTATTATAATTACTTTTCCAATTTTTTTTCTGAAGTTTAAGATTTTCGTTCACCATTGTTTTAAAAGCTGACGATGGATCACTCGTATTGAATCACTTTTGTGAACTCTAACAGTTGTCTGTGATATGAGTGGAGATGCGTTGTGCTGCCGTTATGCCCCCTGACAAGTAAGGACCCCGCACATCCGACTTCGGCTTGTTTTGATATCAGAGTGAACGCTTCTCCTAGACTGGTGGCTTTACTGGTTGCTGCCGAGGCCAGTCTACCGGGCTATTTTGTCCAAAGCTGGAGATGGTTTTGTTAACTGGCTTGTCCTTCCCGAGGGCTAAGAGCTCATAGCGCGGCTCTTGATCGCATGATGCTCCTGTCAAGGGACATTTGGGGTATTTCAGTGGAGATAACTGTGTCACCTGTTCCCCATCCTGCTAGGAACACCGCCATTTGGTCCGGGGCTGTTTATTTAACCCAGTCAAGCCCGACTTATATTGCAGTTAACCCTCATTATCCCGGGGTCCCTGTCTGAGTTTACGAAGAAGAAAGAAGAAGAAGAAAGATGAGGAGGAAGCAGAGGAGGAGGAGGAGGAGGAGGAGGAAGAAGAAGAAGAAGAAGAAGAAGAAGAGAAGAAGAAGAAGAAGAAGAAGAAGAAGAAGAAGACGAGTAGTTCCCTTTAACTTTGACACTGGATTATTGTTATTGTGTGCTGCTCCCCCACCCCCCCCCCCCACCCCCCACCCCCCCACCCCCCCACCCCCAAGCCCCCTTCTCCTCTTTGAGTCCTCCTCAGTGACGCTGCTCCCACGTCGCCTCCTCCGACTCCTCCATCCCACATCGACACATATTTTTCGTATGTTGGTGCTCCACGTCGCCTCCTCCGACTCCTCCATCCCACATCGACACATATTGTTCGTATGTTGGTGCTCCACGTCGCCTCCACCGACTCCTCCATCCCACATCGACACATATTGTTCGTATGTTGGTGCTCCACGTCGCCTCCACCGACTCCTCCATCCCACATCGACACATATTGTTCGTATGTTGGTGCTCCACGTCGCCTCCTTTCCCCCCTGACTCCCTCTGCCCAGCCCCGGTTCGTCCACTGCAGTCCTTGCCATAGCAGCCTGCAGGAGCCTGTCAGCACTAGGTCGCCACGAGGCCACCCACTGCAGAACACACTGTTGCGGCTGCTGTTGCTCTGTCGCTAGGGATGTGTGCGACAGAGCCTGTTCATGTGCGTGTGTGTGTGTGTGTGTGTGTGTGTGTGTGTGTGTGTGTGTGTGTGGTGAGCGCGCGTGCATACGTGTGTGTGTGTGCGCGCGCGCGTGTGTGTGTCTGTGATCGAACTTGGGAACAAGATCAGTAACATATTCTGCATGGTAAGCTGTTCAAACCAACGCTCATGG
>JADBJO010004467.1:165821-168321 GCA_016801955.1 Conus betulinus | reverse complement strand
CACTGGGAATATCGAATTTCCGTTGAGCTGTATGCTTCTTTCAGCGCCGGACAGAAAGGATGCGCGGGGCCTCATGGGAATTTAGCCTTGCCTGAATAATTGAGCCCAGTCTGAATAATTTAGTATCGCCTTCATCAGTTTAGCTGTGCCTGAATAATTCAACCATGTCCTGAATAATTTGGCATCGCCTTCATCAGTTTAGCTGCTGTGCCTGAATAATTCAACCATGTCCTGAATAATTTAGCCTAGCCTTAAATAACTTTAGCCTTGTCTGAATAATTCAACCTGGTCTGAATTTATTGATTTAGCCTTGCCTGGATAATTCAGTCTGGTCTAAATAATTGATTTAGCCTTGCCCGAATAATTCAACCTGGTCTGAATAATTAATATGGCCTTGACTGAACAAGTCAACCTGGTCTAAATAATTGATTTAACCTTGCCTGAATAATTCAACCTAGTCTAGATAATTGATTTAGCCTTGTCTCAATAATTCAACCTAACCTGAATAACAGATTTAACCTTGCCTTAATAATTCAACCTGGTCTGAATAATCGGTTTTAGCCTTGTATCAATAATTCAGCCTAGCCTTGCCTGGACACCATTTCTGAGCTCTAACTTCTCGGGAGGGACACAGCAAATCGGATGGCAGAACTCAGACGCAGAACGTTTCCATATCTGGATGAAACATTATTCACAAAGTTTTACAAAGCTTTCCAAAGCTTGACGTAGATCGTACTCTACGTACAAACGTTGTACAAAGGTCCTTTCGTAAAAGACAGTTCAATTTCTTCTTCTTCTGCGGTCGATTTTTTTTTTTTTTTTGGGGGGGGGGAGGCGGTGCGTCAGATCTTCAATCCTGTCGCTACGATGAATCCCACAGTCTCCTAGAGGTCTTGACGGCTGCCCCAAAGCTGCATCTGCAGCTCTGCACCCTCTGGCCAGGTTTGACGCCGTAGAACATCATGGGCTGGGCAGTGTTGGGGGATGTATTCTGAGGTCTGAGATCCAGTGTCATCCGGACATTCGTCTGTGTTGGCAACCTTGATTCGGCTGAGCTGGCTCAGCAGTCGGCAGTGGCCAGTTCTCAGTCTGAAGAGGATTGTTTGCTGGTATCTCTGGAGATGATGGATGGGTTCAGCACCACTGTCTGCACCCAGCCTTCTCTTCCACTGGTTTTGGTCTTGGTTGTAGATGATAGTTTTGGCCTTTCTGTAGGTCACCGGGGGGCTCAGTTGCTCCATATTTGCTGCCATGCCTGCCTTGGCGAAAAATGTAAGTGTCTGCAATTTAAAAGGTCTGAAGAAGAGTGACAGGACAGGGAAAGCAAATTAGGGGGCCTAGTGAATTAATTAGAAAGACTTGGAAATCTTTACCCGGATATGATTTGAATCAGTGCTAGACCTAGCGGTTATGATGACGTAAAGAGAAACCACACCTTCCAGCTGTCTGCATCATGGAAAAAAAAATTTTTCAGCACCTAGCCGTTGTCTTTGTGTCTGACAGATTCCTCCTCGACACCAGCATTTATGTTTGGTTGGCACGTGGCAGTTGTCTTTCTCTGTATGTGGATGTCGTGTGTGTCGGCTCCTGAGTCTCCTTTCCTCTCTTGCCGAACCTATATTTGAAACTAACTTGCCTGATGCAAATCATTCTATCCCATATGATTGAAATAGCTGATAATAGTGACTGTGACAGTGATGATGAGGATGATAATGGTGATGATGATGATGACAGTAATAATAATGATGATGATGATGATGACGAAGATGATGATGATGATGATGATGATGATGATGATGATGATGATGATGATCATCATCATCATCATCATCATCATCATCATCATCCTGAAGATGATGATGTGTGATGTGGATGACGATGCTGACGACGACGACGACGATGATGAACAAAAATCGTAATGTTGATACCCATAGTCTCTAAAACAACAACAACAACGGATAATACGGATGACCACACCGACAGTGACCATAACGGCGGAAAGATGTTGAAAACAACAGCCTGTGAAAATAACGGCGACAAAAAACAAAGACAATTAGCATTCAAAAAAAAAAAAAAAAAACTTTCAAAGATGATAGCAATCGAACATGTTCATGGCTTCGGCATTAACAACGTCTCTGCCCCGGGGCCATCAGAGCAGCGCGTGAGCGGGATCGGCTGAGCTTGAGCTTGACAGATGACGTGCGGTGGATCTGAATTCAGGTCTTCCACGATGCTGAAGAAGATCCCCATCCCCAAGCGGCACCAGGACACGTTCGGGGGCTACGAGTACAACTTCACCGGGCAGCGGGGGGTGATGCTGCACACGGACCGTACCCAGGTGAGAAAAAACAGGTGAGTCAGTGAGTGAGCTGGTGCCAGACACTGCCTGAGATGAACTGTTTATGCTCTGTGTTACAACTGCGGGGAAGAGAGACAGAGAGGGTGAAGATAAAGAGAGAGGCAGGGGAGGGAGGGAGGCAGGAGGGAGGGAGGGATGGAG
>JADBJO010004467.1:145821-153321 GCA_016801955.1 Conus betulinus | reverse complement strand
ATGAAGGTTTTTTTTTTTCTTTCTTAATGTACCAAGCGATCAAAATCCTACGAGACAAAAAACGCAAAAAAAACAGTGTCTCTGCAGATTGAAAATAGATTTCAAAAGGAAATAAAATTAATCCGCCAGATAACAGCGACAAACAAATTACAAGACAACACACGACACGTTTCGACCACATAGGTCTTCTTCAGGGAAGATAAACAACATTCAGGACAACGAAAACAAACAAACAAACAAAACGAGCAACCCACGTACCTTGCGTTGAATCATGCGCCGAATTTGGGAAGGTAAGTGATTGCACGTTCTTCGTTTTCATTGTCCTGAATGTTGTGTAACTTGCCTGAAGAAGACCTAAGAGGTCGAAAAACGCGTCGTGTTTTGTCTTGTAAGTTTGTTTGTCTCTGTTGTCTGGCGGATTTGCTGTAATTTCCTTTTCAAATATGTTTCAATTTCTGCCTGCTGTCCCCTCACTTTGAAACTAATATAGAATAGATGGGTACAATAATTGGATGAAAACACGCCACTGCTTATTTTAGAAATGCTATCAGACCGTGCTTAGCTTATATAAGCTTGTTTTTTTTTCTGTGTGTTCGTAGATATGCCTGTGTATTGCATGCTTTTTGTATGTATGCAGTGGAGCCTCATGTATTCTATAGGTCACAAAGTCGGGTGGGCACTCCGGAGACCACGGGTAGTATTACGGGTAGCAGGACGGGTACCCGTCTGGAGCTGGAAATCCACCTACCTCCTGGCTCCCGTGTACATGAGTGTTGACCCCGACCTTGACATAGAAGGCCAGGTCAAGGCCGAAGAGAGCAGACAACCCTCGTACGCAGCTTTCTTTGCTCTTAAAAGTCCTCTCACACGAAGCAATGTTTCGCAGCTTTCTTGATGCGCGGCTTTACCGTTCGATAGATGCGGAAGGGATGAAATGGATAACGTTCACAGACGTCGATTCAGGCATGAGCATCGTTTTTATCCTTCGCAGGCGAAGATGACCACGACTTCTGCTATCACTGCGTGGTGGTGGTGTGTGTACGAAAATGGCTGATCAGGCCGATCCTCACATTGAATTGTCTATTGCAGTGTAGACAGGGCATCATCGTCGTCATCTTCTTCTTGTTCTTGTTCTTCTTGTTCTTGTTCTTGTTCTTCTTTCTTCTTCTCATTCAGTGTTCATCGTCATGGCCATGGCCATCATGATCAGTATCGTCATTATCTTCATTTTCCATCATCTTGGATCAAGGAATAATGAAGTAGACTGCTGGGAAGAACGCTGTCGCATTTGGTACTTGGAAATTAACAGTGTCAACAGGAAAAAAAAAAAAAAAAAGAGAGAGAGAGAGAGAGAGAGAGAGAGAGAGAGATAGAGAGATAGAGAGAGAGAGAGAGAGAGAGAGAGAGAGAGAGAAAACTCATGTTATTTTCATAGCTTCCGGATCATGCCATTGTTGTTAGTTTACCAGTGAACATTCTTGACCCAATTTTCTCCATGATGTTTAAAATTTGGATGCGAAATCAGTAATAATCAGAGCCGATACTTGTTATCAGAGATGACTTGATGATGTAAATGTTGTTTATCAATGAAAAATGTATTTTCCGAATGAATACGTAGAATCGAAGATCTACGCTAACTACGCTAACAATTAAACCAACACATGAAAAGAAAATAACCACATTGGTCATACCGAGAGAGAATCGGAAAGAAACATGCGAAATATTGCTTGGTGTGAGCGGTGCCTTAAGGTTTTGTGACTCTCAGCTTGCTTGCATTCGCGTTGCTGCTCGGATTGTGTTCATTGTGATAAGTGTGTCTGACGTAGTCTCGCCAGCTGGCAGAGGTCTGCCTCCACAATAACATGTACACTTTTGCTTGGATAGAATCACATCTTTTCATCCTTTTAGCTGACCACTATACCCTGTTAGAAGGTCCTTTGTCTTGTTCGTCTGCTGCTGTTAATGATCAAGATTTGTTTGTTAACAAAGGGAGTTATTTCAAAGAAATTCATTCATGATATTTTGAAATGTGGAATCTTCATTGGATCTGTGTTGTTGAAAACATATCGGTCATTTAACAGCTCCAGAGTTGAAGGCTTTTTTGTGTGTGATAGTACCCCTGTTTACAAAATACTTATTGTTACACACTTTCTCTATTTTTGAAGTGACCAGCACAGTGACAACACCAATCAAGTGACAATGTCGCCTTACGGGTTTTTTGCCGATCAAAACAGAACATTTTCATTTACGAACCAGGTCCCGACCTGTCCGAACGGGGACAGTGGAAGAGACGCCGGCGAAGCATCCTCCACCGCAGAGAGGAGGACAAGCATTACAGTCAGCGAGCCCCCACCTAGACAGCGAAGGTCACGGTCACCACGCTCCAACACTGACTCCACAAACAACGTCGGCCCTTCGCGACCCCAGCTCCACCAGCTCACCTGTCGCGAGGACAGAGAAGAGACACCTGGCGTGGAGGAATCGCAGCCTCCAGCAGCACGTACGGTCGAGTCAGGGTCAAGTTACAGTCAACGGCGGGCACAGCAGGTGCTGATTAAGGAGGACGAGGCTTACCTGGCTTCGCTGGAAGGTCGCCAGGCCAGTCCGCCGGTGTCCCACACTCCTAACCCCTCTGAAGGTGAGTCAGAGGCCTCTGTCCCACACTCCTAACCCTCTGAAGGTGAGTTAGTCCATCTGTGTCCCACACTCCTAACCCTCTGAAGGTGAGTTAGAGGTCTGTGTACCACACTCCTAACCCTCTGAAGGTGAGATAGTCCACCTGTGTCCCACACTCCTAACCCTCTGAAGGTGAGTTAGTGCACCTGTGTCCCACACTCCTAACCCTCTGAAGGTGAGTTAGTCCACCTGTGTCCCACACTCCTAACCCTCTGAAGGTGAGTTAGTGGCCTGAGTCCCACACTCCTAACCCTCTGAAGGTGAGTCAGAGGCCTGTGTCCCACACTGCTAACCCTCTGAAGGTGAGTAAGTCCCTGTGTCCCTCACTCCTAGCCCTCTGAAGGTGAGTTAGTGCACCTGTGTCCCACACTCCTAATCCTCTGAAGGTGAGTTAGAGGTCTGTGTACCACACTCCTAACCCTCTGAAGGTGAGATAGTCCACCTGTGTCCCACACTCCTAATCCTCTGAAGGTGAGTTAGAGGTCTGTGTACCACACTCCTAACCCTCTGAAGGTGAGATAGTCCACCTGTGTCCCACACTCCTAATCCTCTGAAGGTGAGTTAGAGGCCTGTGTGTCCCACACTCCTAACCCTCTGAAGGTGAGATAGTCACCTGTGTCCCACACTCCTAACCCTCTGAAGGTGAGATAGTCCACCCGTGTCCCATACTCCTAATCCTCAGAAGGTGAGTTAGAGGCCTGTGTCCCACACTCCTAACCCTCTGAAGATGAGTTAGTCCACCTGTGTCCCACACTCCTAACCCCCTGAAGGTGAGTTAGAGGCCTGTGTCCCACGCTCCTAACCCTCTGAAGGTGAGTTAGAGGCCTGTGTCCCACACTCCTAACCCTCTGAAGGTGAGTTAGAGGCCTGTGTCCCACACTCCTAACCCTCTGAAGGTGAGTTAGTGCACCTGTGTCCCACGCTCCTAACCCCCTGAAGGTGAGTTAGAGGCCTGTGTCCCACACTCCTAATCCTCAGAAGGTGAGTTAGAGGCCTGTGTCCCACACTCCTAACCCCCTGAAGGTGAGTTAGTTTTACCTGTGTCCCACACTCCTAACCCTCTGAAGGTGAGATAGTCCACCTGTGTCCCACACTCCTAACCCCTGAAGGTGAGTTAGAGGCCTGTGTCCCACACTCCTAACCTCTCTGAAGGTGAGTTAGAGGCCTGTGTGTCCACACTCCTAACCCCCTGAGGTGAGTTAGAGGCCTGTGTCCCACGCTCCTAACCCTCTGAAGGTGAGTTAGAGGCCTGTGTCCCACACTGCTAACCCCCTGAAGGTGAGTTAGAGGCCTGTGTCCCACACTCCTAACCCTCTGAAGGTGAGTTAGTGGCCTGTGTCCCACGCTCCTAACCCCTCTGAAGGTGAGTTAGTGGCCTGTGTCCCACACTCCTAACCCTCTGAAGGTGAGTAAGTCTACCTGTGTCCCTCACTCCTAGCCCTCTGAAGGTGAGTTAGTGCACCTGTGTCCCACACTCCTAACCCTCTGAAGGTGAGTTAGAGGCTGTGTCCCACACTCCTAACCCTCTGAAGGTGAGTTAGAGGCCTGTGTCCCACACTCCTAACCCTCTGAAGGTGAGTTAGCGGTCTGTGTCCCACACTCCTAAGCTCTGAAGGTGAGTTAGTCTACCTGTGTCCCACACTGCTAACCTCTGAAGGTGAGTTAGTGGCCTGTGTCCCACACTGCTAACCCTCTGAAGGTGAGTTAGTGGCCTGTGTCCCCACTCCTAACCCTCTGAAGGTGAGTTAGAGGCCTGTGTCCCACACTGCTAACCCTCTGAAGGTGAGTTAGTGGCCTGTGTCCCACACACACTGCTAACCCTCTGAAGGTGAGTTAGTGGCCTGTGTCCCACACTGCTAACCCTCTGAAGGTGAGTTAGTTTACCTGTGTCCCACACTCCTAACCCTCTGAAGGTGAGTTAGTGCACCTGTGTCTCCCACACTCCTAACCCTCTGAAGGTGAGTTAGTTTACCTGTGTCCCACACTCCTAACCCTCTGAAGGTGAGTTAGAGGCCTGTGTCCCACGCTCCTAACCCTCTGAAGGTGAGTTAGAGGCCTGTGTCCCACACTCCTAACCCTCTGAAGGTGAGATAGTCCACCTGAGTTCCACACTGCTAACCCTCTGAACGTGAGTTAGAGGCCTGTGTCCCACACTCCTAACCCTCTGAAGGTGAGTTAGAGGCCTGTGTCCCACGCTCCTAACCCTCTGAATGTGAGTTAGAGGCCTGTGTCCCACACTCCTAACCCTCTGAAGGTGAGATAGTCCACCTGAGTTCCACACTGCTAACCCTCTGAATGTGAGTTAGAGGCCTGTGTCCCACGCTTCTAACCCTCTGAAGGTGAGTTAGAGGCCTGTGTCCACACACTCCTAACCCTCTGAAGGTGAGTTAGAGGCCTGTGTCCCACACTCCTAACCCTCTGAAGGTGAGTTAAGAGGCCTGTGTCCCACACTCCTAAGCCTCTGAAGGTGACTTGCAATGTGAGGCAACTGCAGGCGCAAATATTAACAAAATTTTTTAAAGTGTTTAAAATAGATCCGTCAAACAACGTGGACAAACGAATCACAAGACAAAACACGACATGTTTTGACCTCATAGGTGTTCTTCAGGCGAGATAAACAACACTCAAAACAACGGAAATGAAGAACGAGCAGTCGCTAATCTCTGTCACAATTGGCACAAGATGAGTTTCTGTCTGGCTGAAAGATTCGGTCATTCTAAGGGAGGTGCTTTGCCGCAAGGAAGGGCAATGGATGATCATTCGCATGGCATTCGTCTGCTAAGAGTCGTCCCTCTGGAATCGGGACATTTCGCTTTCCCGACTGACAGAGCAGCTCGAGCGTGGCAATGAGAGAGAGAGAGAGAGAGAGAGAGAGAGAGAGAGAGAGAGAGAGAGAGAGAGAGAGAAGGGTGATTCACACTGTGTTCACTACGTATTGCAGGCCGGACCTATTCTGAACGTATCTGAAGAGCAGGAGTCCAGTCTACGAGAGACCTTCGAGAGACTGGACACCGACATGGATGGGTGAGTGTAGTCGCCGTAAAGCGTGACCGTATGTCTGGCCTGTGTGAGAGACAGTGTGGTCGTTGGAATAAAAGTATGGTCTCTTTTTCTGACAAAGACCGAATTTGTAAAGCAGAAAATGTGGAGAAGAAAAAGGAAAAGTCGGTTTATAAAATATGGTGAAGGCTGAGGTTTTTTTTTTTTTGCATTGTGTGTGTTCACAGGGATGAAATAATTCTCTGGTCCATTGATCGAAACATTGATTTGATGATTGATATTCATGTTGTCTGCCTGCCAGTCAATGGTAGTCACACAGTACTGACGGAAATGAAGGGTGTGTGTGTGTGTGCAGTCACTTGCAGTACCACCAGCTGAAGTCGCAGCTGCCCGAAGAATTCTCCAAGCAACAGGAGTGGTTCGTAAAACAGGTCAGTGGTCAAGATAGTCAAAAGTTTGTTTTTTTTCTGCCATTTTTTCTTGTCTCCATTTCTGAAAGAACAAGACAAGGGTGACAAATTATCTATTTATGTCCCTTTCCGGAGGGACAGCTCATTCGCGCCGGTTCTGCGACTGAGCAATTGTTGGCGTCAGTAGGAGTAGGGGGGGGGGGGGGGGGGGGGGGTAGGTGGTGTCCTGCATATATTGGATCAGAACAGGCGGCGCACTGAACACCACCGAAGTGTCTCGGCGGCAGTGCAGCGTCTCCTCCGGTGGATTGCCTTCTGACGACTTGTTGACTGCTCCTTGCGGATTGCCGGTGCCGGGGCTGTAGGGGTCGTGGCCGGGCCGTGGCTGTGGACGGGGGTTCGGAATGATCGGAATGAGCGGCGTGGGTGCAGTGCCGCTGAGGTGACACACAATAGGACAGCAAAAACAAAAAAAAAAAAAAAACAAAACAAACAAACAAAAAAAAAAAAAAAAACCAAAACCAAACCAAACCAAACCAAAACAAAACAAAACCGACGCCTGTCCTTTTCTGGCTTGTATTTTTTTTTTTTAAACTAGATAACTGAGTTGCCTTTTACACTCTAGATGACGCTGTTCTCCATTTCCGTTGACGAACTTTTTGGGGGATTCACTCTTCTGCTCTTCGCTGGCTCTGCTTGTATTTCGTGATCGTCAGCAGTACATTTCTGTAAACTCGATTCTCATTCACTGAAGTCCCGTTTATGTACATGTACCTTATGCTGTTCAGTCGCTGATAATGTTGATATGTTGATTTGAATCTTCGCGTACGAGGACAAGTATCCACCCAAAACCAAATATCAGGCTTTTTTTTCCCCTTTCGTATAAAAATGATGATGTCCTTGTTGTTTATTACAAAAGATCTGCAACAGAGGACAATGACAATTTATTAAGTGCGTGAATGCGTGCACGCGCGCTAAGTCCCACGAGAAGAATTCAGCCACACAAGTAAGTTATCATTATCATCAGCAGGGGGCTTAGAAGGTGGAGTGTTGGGTCAGAACAGGCACCACTGAAGACCACCGAAGTGACTCGGCAGCGTTGCAGAATCTCTTGTGGTGTGTTGCTCTATTATTTCTCCAAGTGGAATGCCCTGGGCTGGATGATGGGGAGGGAGCGTGGGGGAGGGTTCGGAGTTTCTTCTCTCCTCCCCCACCACTCCCCTTCCCAACTCAGCCTTCTCTCACGGCTGGCAAAAAATGGTGCTTTCGGAGTATTGCTCCCTCTACCTCCAACAGCGGAGGACCCTCCAGGCTCTCCTTTGGAACCCTCCCCACTCTCAGAACTGACCCTGCCGTGATGCCGATAGGTCGACTTTGACAGGACGGAGCTGGGTGTGGCTGAGTTCGGAGGAGT
>JADBJO010004467.1:135821-138321 GCA_016801955.1 Conus betulinus | reverse complement strand
TAACAGTACACCATCTACAGAGCGGGTATGGAATGCAAACGCAGGTGGTCCGGCTTTGTTTGTTTTGTTTTGGTTTGTTTTCAAATAGTTGTATTCTTAGTATTCATAAATGATTATTTAGAACTCCTACGAGCCCATTTTGAAGAGACTGCGAATACATGCAGATCACACACGCGCTCAGAAACCTACCCCGACGAACCCCTATGAGGTGTTTTGTGTTTATTTCCAGGTGTGATGTAGACTAGTTTTTGGATTTGTGAAATCCGCAGCGGAAAGTGAGATTTTGATATACAGAGAGAGGTTGTCGCTTATTATTCACGCTTATATTGCATTTTCGGTTGTTAGTCCTGCCATTATTTTTTTTTTTGTCTGCCATTTAGAAAGGGATAACAGTTCCTTTCTCTTAACGCATAATGACACACGTGAGTACAATGTCAACAATACGACAAGGCTTGTCAATTGTTGGGGGATGGGGGGAGGGGGGGGGGGGGGGAGAGAAAAATGGTGCTCTCAGACCTTTACTGCAGAGTTCTGTGTTGTCTGTGCCCCAGTGAAGCGGCATGATTCTGTTTTCCGTGGTAGAAATGTACGAACAAAGAAAACAAATTGGTCTGATGCGTTCCATACACACAGTGATGTTGGGACAGACATTCTTTGTCTGTCCATCTTTCGAATCAGTGTGTACATGTTAAAACTGAGTCTTTTCAGATCTAGTTGCAAAGTGAAACGACTGCAGGTGGAAATCTAAACAAATCTTAAATAAATGTCAGCGAACCGCCCAGAGAAACGTGGACAAACGAGTCACAAGACAACACACAACGCGTTTCAACCTCTTAGGTCTTCCTCAGGTGAAACAAAGACGAACAAAATAACGAAATAACGAAAATGAACTTAGCTTTGATCGCTTCAGATTGCTAAGTGCATTTTAGTTATTTTTCGTCTTTGTTTCACCTGAGGAAGACCTAAGAGGTCGAAACGCGTTGTGTGTTGTCTTGTGACTCGTTTGTCCACGTTTCTCTGGGCGGTTCGCTGACATTTATTTAAGATTTGAGTCTTTTCACTTTTTTTCTTTTTTTTTTTTTTTTTTTTTCTTTTTAAAATTTTTTTTTTTAATAGAAAAAAGACTGGTATGAAAAGTACACCGTGCAGAGAAAAGACAATGGTATGACCTTCCATTAGGCCTTCTTCAGGGAATAAAAAAAACCCAATAATAAGCATTTCATGGTGCATTTATGACAAGCATAGGAGAACACAGCAAGACGTTTCGTGATGCCAACATGACAATGTAAGAGACGATGATGAAAGCTCTCATTGTACACATATGCTCTCCTAGGGGGCACACTGTCTTCTTTTCTTGTAATGAAACTTTTGATTTTGTCCGCTTACAGTTTAGGAACATTGTTCAAGGATGACCCATCTTATGTGATTTTTTTTTAGTACTGAAAGGACCTGAGCGTTTTTCATGTAATATCAGATTTTGCAGAACAAGATTTCTTTTTTTGTTGCGTGATTTAGATACCAGTGTAAATGTGTTGTGATTTTTTTTCCTCGTACGATTCTGTATGAAATTGACTTTGACCAGATGACGGCCTTGGTATGTCCCCCTGCGATCGGCTGGGCTGAAAACAACATAAACTGACTCAAAGTAGAATCCGTGACAACTCCCCCCCCCCCCCCCCCCAACTTGACAGGCGAATGCTATTTACACGACATTGTGACTTAAAACTCGATCCGTAGCAAGTACATTAATGATGCCATGATGAATATTGACGTTGACATGGCATTTGTGTGTGTGTGTGAAAAGGTATGCAAGTATGCCACTGTTTTCTTTTCTTCCATGCTCATAATCAGTAAGTGTGTGTGTGTGTGTGTGTGTGTGTGTGTGTGTGTGTGTGTGTGTGTGTGTGTGTGTGTGTGTGATGTGTGTGATGAAATGTTTGCTAACAAAAGCGGGCGCGAAGACTCAGTATGTTTTGGTGTGTAATGAGACGTTTGCTTACGAGAGAGGGTTGCTGCAAACTACTGCGTTTTAGGTTTCAACATCCAGTTGTTTTCTGAAAAAAAGGAGAGAGAGAGAGAGAGAGAGAGAGAGAGAGAGAGAGAGAGAGAGAGAGAGAGAGAGAGAGAGAGAGAGAGAGACTCAGTATTGCTCTTTCATTACTCAATTGCTATTTATTTATCTGATTTGTCCTGGTATTTCGAATTACTCCGGCTGTGATACTGTATCATTAATGTTTCTGATAATTTGTGTGCAAACTCTTCCATGCTTTCCAAACGAAAACGTTAACCATGTACTACTAACTAACGTTGCATCTTGTTGAAATATATTTTAAATGAAATGTTGTCAGGTATTGTACTTTTTTTTTTCTCTCTCTCGTTTGAATAGTATTTACGATCTTTCGAAATTGAGCATGCAAAACCTCAAATGGTATTTTGTTTGCCAGATATTATTTCTAACATGGATTTTACACAGACTGTGTTTTTTTTTTTTTTTTTTTCC
>JADBJO010004467.1:113321-118321 GCA_016801955.1 Conus betulinus | reverse complement strand
CGGCCTATTGTACCTGTGGGCCCTTGGCATCAAATAGAGATATACCACAGTCTACAATTCCATGGTATTCTTACCACCAAGGGTTCAAAAACGGAATCCAACAGCACCCCAAAGCAGTCAGTGAAGGGTAGAAAAGCAACACGGAATGAAAGTGTGGTAAAGAATAATTTGCCGAAAAACTAAAATCATGTATAAAATATCAGGGTAAATCTTTGAGTCTATGCTTGAGGATCCACTTAAGGATGCAAGGGAGATCAAAAAGTGTCAGCAAACAGAGTGATCAGCTCAATTGTCAACCCAAGCATTTTCAGCAGCTAAGAATATATATATATATATATATATATATATATATATATTTTTTTTTATTCCCCCATTCACCCACTCGAGCACATACTGTCAGTTAGGCAGAATCATCTACCACTGCAGATATGAAGGCTTACCACCCCCCTATTTCTACAATCTGAGACATAAGAGCAAGCTTTGTTGATAATTCAATATTTCTTGCAGTCATCATTGCAACACCTAGCTGCTCTGTAAGTTGCTGTATATATCGGTGTGTAGTGGATCAACTTCCCCCTATCTGTGTGCATGTCCAATACTGCCTGTCTGTCTGATCCACCGGCGGACAAGTCCGGCCAACACTGACCCTGATTTTCCACCCGGACCATTCGTGCCCCGATGGTCAGTTTCTCGCGATCCCTTGCCGAACTGGAGTACAGCGTGCTCGGTTTGCCCAGTGTCTGGTCCAGCCTGTAACCCCCGACATCATGTCACTGACTCCACGTAGATACATACATACACATACAGCCAGAGAGAGAGAGAGAGAGAGAGAGAGAGAGAGAGAGACATACACACACCGAGACAAAGAGAAAGAGGAGCAGAGATGAGAAGAGAGAGAGAGAGAGAGAGAGAGAGAGAGAGAGAGAGAGAGAGAGAGAGACAGACAGACAGACAGACAGACAGAGACAGAGACAGAGAGACAGAGAGAGACAGAAAGAGAGAGAGAGGAGTAGAGATGAGAAGAGAAAGAGAGAGAGACAGAGAGACAGGGAGACAGGGAGACAGAGAGGTCTAGAGACAGAGAGAGACACAGAGAGAAAGAGAGAAAGAGAAGAGAGAGAGAGAGAGAGAGAGAGAGAGAGAGAGAGAGAGAGAGAGAGAGAGAGAGAGAGAGAGACAGAGAGAGAGAGAGAGAGAGAGAGAATAATTTTGTATGTCTACACACACAACAAAAACCTACAGATACGCAAAAGCGCGCGCGCATGCACAGACAGCAAGACACTTACATGATGGATTGCAGCAGCACTTTGGGTGCGAACCTTAATCCCTCTAATCCTGCTTTAATCACTGGATGTCTGAACCTCATACACTCTCCAAAAAGTTACCTCAAGAGTCTCTTCTCTCCATTCTTTTCTACAATGTTTACACTAAAGGCATTGCAGACTTCAACAGACAAGGAATTTGCTCTCCTTGATGAAACTGAAACGGAACCTTCTCAACCACCTTTATAGTACCCCATCAATCACCCGAGTTGTAGCATGACATAACCTGTCTTCGTACTGCAAACACTGATCACCCTCTCTTTGTAGCATCATGTATAACCCACCTCTGTTGTAAACATCAACGATCAGCCTTTCTTTGTGTGTAACAGTCAGTACTGCCTACTTTGTTGTAGCATCACCTATCAACCAAACTTAGTTGAAAACATCATATGTTACTGACCTTCTTCGCAACATCATGTCACGATCTTCGTTGTGTCATTACTCGTCATCTAGACTACTTTCATTGTGACATAATCTTTCACGCGCTGTTGCCTTAACATCATATGCCACACCTCCTGGCTGCATCATCATCAGTCACTTACCTTCGTTGTAACTCTTTGATTCTGACCATCATATTCAGGTGGCCTTGGGAATACTGTTCGATGACGTCACGCACGTCGTAAGGCTTTCGTGCTTGCTGGAAAACAACAAGAACACGACAACAACAACAACAAATCAATCAGACAACATAATATGTCAAGACAGAACCATGATTGACGTCAACATGATTCACAACATTACCAAGACAGACCAATGTTTAATGTCAATATGACATACAACACACTGCCAAAGTGGATCTATGATCAATGGCGATATGATGTACTCAACACTATCATGATTGACCCATGATTAATGTCAGTTTAGACCCATGACGAATGTCAATATAACGCACACAAGAATATCAAGAAATACCCATGATTAATGTCAATATAACACACACAAAAAACTATCAGAATAGACCCGTGATTAATGTCGAAGTAACAACACAACGCTATCGAATTAGATCCATGGTGAGTGATATAATACACAACATACTACCACAGTAGACCCATGATTAATGCCAATATAACGTACATATTATCATGATTGACCTGGAATATCAAATTAACGTACAGAACATTATTATGATTGATCTATGATTAATGTCAATATAATGTACAAAACATTATCATGATTGACCTATGATTAATGTCAATAAAACGTACACAACACTACCATGATTGACCCTATGATTAATGTCAATAAAACGTACGCAACATTAGTATGATTAATATGTGATTAATCTCAATACAACGTTTACAACACTATCATGATTGATCTACGATTAATGTCAATATAACGTACATAACATAATTATGATTGACCTTCGATTAATGTCAATATACGTACACAACACTAACATGATTGACATATGATCAATGTCAATATAACATACACAACATTATTATGATTGATCCATAATTAATGTCAATGTAACGTACACAACATTCTTATGATTGACCTACGATTAATGTGAATATAACGTACACAACACCATCATGATCCACCCATGAGTAATGTCAATACAACATACACAACACTATCATGATTGATGTCAATGTAACATACACAACACTGTTATGATTGACGTATGATGAATGCCAATATCAATGGATATCATGGGTGAATCATCATAGCCATTGTCCCGGGGTTACTGATGAGAGTTCCCCGGAGATGGAAGATGGTTAAGTCTGGGTCAGCCAGTGATTGTTGTGCACATGGCAATTCAAGTGTCCCCAACAGGCCATTGATGAAACGGCTAGTACTGGCACTGAATGTAGTTTAATTTCACCCCCCCCCCCCTCTACGCTTCTGATAAAAATCGGTTCTCACCATCCACACCCTCCATTCACCCTTTTTAACAAAAACATATTTGTAAGCCATTGTTTTAAAAGTTTATTTGCCAACGTTTTCTTCCATTATTTGCAAGTATGTTTTTCTTGTTGACAGAATTGTACCGCGAGGTCAATTTTTTGTTTTGTTTTGGGTGGCATCTTTTCTTGCAGCAAACTAACGTCAGCATCCCAACACGCAGCCCCAACTACCGCTCAGGATGCGAAGAATGGACGGGAGAGGACGCCCACTGCCTCAGGTGCCTGGATAGAGTCAACATACTACAGGCCGCGCTCTTATGTCATCATTTTCCCCCACGCACTCCCAAAATTGACCGTAAGTGGTAGTTTAAAGAAAAAAAAAAAGGGAAAAAAAATGCAGTGGGGGAGTGGGGGGTGGGGGGTGGGGGGGGGGGGGGGGGAGGGAGGGGGGGGAATGGGAAAATGGGGGAGGACGGGATGGGGAGACAACACAAAAGCTCAGCATTCACTCAGCATTACGTCATAAACGAGTCACTCGTGATAATATCCGCTTCACTAGGTAGACAGAAACAGAGGAAAAGGGACAGAACTCATTTGATGGCCAAGCTCTCTCTCCCCTCGAGAATAGCAGACTGAACTGCACAAAGAACAAGAGGTTTTGACAAGAAAGGTCTACAGTACAATTCCACCCAGTAAAGCAAAATCAATACTTACAACCCAAAGGAACTCAACAAGACAGTGCAAAGATGCCAACTCTTCACAATATCATAGCACACGATACAGCTTACTGGAGATACGGTAAATGAACAACACACCTGAAATCGCCGCCTGGACACGAAGTATATTAATCTTGCGGATGACGCGGATGGCGGTTTTGTGAGCTTCCGTCAGTCTGCACACAGGTCACACAGGTTAGCAGTCAGTATGCATCAGACTTGTCAGAAAGATTGACAGCCAGACAGCCAGGCAGACAGACCTACGGACAGATAAACTGAACTTATGTAGAGGTAACGAGACCATTTTCATCTGCAGAGTTTTAGATAGTGTTAAAACGTACAGACAGGCAGACAGACATACGGATAGATAAACTGAACGAAAGAACGGGTAACGAGACTACTTCGCTCTGCAGAGTTTCAGATAGTGTTCTTGATTTGTTGTTTTTGTCCCTCACTGAGCTTGCTGAACGACTACAAGAAAACAATACACATAACTGGTATCCATGTCCCTTCTCTCCCGCCACTGTCCTAGTCTTGTGCCGTTAGCGCTCAGGCCACTCCTTTTACACCCATTCTTATCTTTTAAAAGGTGAAGAAGCTCCGTGGTACATTCTATGTCATGTACCACTCACAGTGAAATATATCCTTTTAGAGTGTTGGGACTTGCATGATGTGAGACATGGACACTTTACGTCAGACTCCATGAAAACCTTGTTCAGAGATGTCCCACCTGATGTGATCTTTGACTTTCTGAAATAGATCAAATCTTTTTTATTTATCTGATCTAAGATTTTACAGAAGAAAGATTTTTTTAACACAATTTCCCGGAGTGGTTTTAGATGTGTTTTAAAGGGTTGTGTGAATGAGCTTTTCTTTTTTTCATCTTTCTTTTTTTAAATGATTTGGGAGTTGACTTCAGCGCGGTGACTGCCCTGTTATGACCCTTTGTAGTCGGCTGGGCTATAAGCAATATTACCTTACATTACCTCCCATTACCACCTTTCTCCCTTATATGTTTGCATCTGTCTGTTAATGAAACTGGAAAAAAAATTTTCTAACGGCTCATTTCTTACTTTTCTGTGCACGTAGGAGTTGACAGAGCTGTACGA
>JADBJO010004467.1:100821-103321 GCA_016801955.1 Conus betulinus | reverse complement strand
GGGATAGAGATGAACACAAACAAACAAACGAGTAAAATAAACAAACAAACAACAACAACAACAACAACAACAAATTAGTTTGAATTAAGTCAGTTTTTGTACCTGCCTCTTTCCTGTCGTTATTCACTTTTTTTTCAACGAAAATAGATAAATGTTGATGTACGGGGCATAGACCATAAACATCTTTTCAAGTGATGGTTTTGCTCCTACACCAGTAAACCATATAATGTTTGAAGGCGACTGATGGCGGAGCGCCAATTTTACGTATTCTGTTGTTATTCTCCCCATCTCTTCTTTGATAAATTTTGAATTATGATTGATTAATTTATTCATTTCCCAGCTTCACTTTCTGTATCTTTCCTTTCTCAATCTCTATTTTTCATCGCCAAGGAGAAAATAACTCTCATCCTACTTCCTGCTCGCCAGCTTAAAACACAGCTGAATCATTTTCTTTCCCCGCTTGATTGTCACGCACATTTATCTTGCTTGTAGAACACTTAGAGGTCAAAACGCGTAGTTTTTGAATTGTCATTTGTTTGTTCCATTTGTTTGGCAGTTAGTCATACGATTGTTTTTTTCTTGTTGCACTATGAATCAAATGTTCCGCGCTTGACAGGAATTCTTCTCGGGAGTTCGTACTCTACACACACCATTTTACATTAACTCTGCTGCCTTCTTTAGAATGAGATTACTGCATCATTTTCACGCGCCTCAAGTGGTTATTGTGAAAACTGCCTGTTGTTTGAAATATCATATTTCCCCCTGTTTATATGCTCTGCAGCTTAAACTGTCATTGGATTATTGAGAGAAATTTGACGCGAATGACCTCAAGTCCCCCCGCCATTGAAACGAGCAGATTTTGACGTGCACAGTTGATTATATTTTTTTTTTCCTGCCATTTGTATACAAAAACTCTCACATGTATTCGCTAGCCACCATTTTGGCAGCTACACTGCGCGTTTCGGGAAGGACGCATGCAGGGCATGTAGATGTCGCTCTCAAGACGCTGAAAGGGATCACAGCATCTTTAACGCCTGTGTTCGGTATGCATGCACGGTGGTTGATGTGACCAGAGTCAGGGAAAAGTTCTTATGGGGACATAAGGGAATTTGTGGCGGAGTGCGATTATTCCGGTATTTTCCGGCAAGACAGAAGTCTTAACGCATGTCAGGCATGCGCAAAAACACTTCCATTTTCGTCAGGGAAAAGGGGCATTTGTTGAGGCGGGGGGACTAGAATTATCTTCGTGCTCACCGCCAAGGGCTGTGAGATTTACAGTATGTGGATTCTTGGCAGCAAATCCACCGTACTGATCATTCCATCGTGATAACAGTGGCCGTAGTTTGTGTTCACGAGTCGTGTTGCTGTTTGTTCATTTTAACCTTCCTTCAGATGTTTTTTTTTTGTTTCAGTCAGCAAATCATTCAAACACAAGGCGCACGGGGAAAGGAAGAGAGCTCATTACGTGTCTTGGTATTTTTTGCGTTCTCCTTTTCCTGCGTTCCACTTTTTTCCCTTGATAATGCTGCTATTTTGTAGATTTGGCTAATTTACTGTCAGCCGTGTTCTCCGGGTAAACTGGGAACGAGATAAGGTGGAGGGGGTGGGTGGGTGGGTGGGATAATCTCTGGAATAGTTTTGTGCAGTGGAATAATCTGTTTTAGTAGCGAAACGAACGACGTAGTCCGCTCGCTTTCGATGCAGTTTCCAGCACGGAAAATTCACGTATATACGTTGCACAAGATGTTGAAGTTCATTTTTATCTGTTTAAACACGGTTTTAAGACTCGTTGTTCTTCGTGAATCTCACATTGAATGAGAGCGAGAACATGCACGTGAATTTAACAAAGACATATTTTGACGAAAACTGCTTTTGAATCCGACGAAAATTTGAACTAGTGGGCTGTCTTCACAGGATTTCAGTATATTTTAGCAGCATGTTTAATTTTTATGTCTCTCTCTCTCTCTCTGTCTGTTTCTCTCTCTGTCTCTCTCTCTCTCTCTCTCTCTCTCTCTCTCTCTCTCTCTCTCTCTCTCTCTCTCTCTCTCTCTCTCTAGTTGTGTTGTTTCATTCTTTGTTTCATTTGTGAGGACATGGTGAAAAGAAGTCTTTGTAGCTTATCCGTTTTCCCCTCAATAAAAATATTCGTATTCGTATTCTCTCTCTGTGCCTGTCTGTTGTCTGTCTGTGTGTATCTATCTGTATCTGTGTGTCTTTTCTGTGTCCGTGTGTGTGTGTGTGTGTGTGTGTGTGTGTGTGTGTGTGTGTGTGTGTGTGTGTGTGCGTGCGTGCGTGCGTGCGTGCGTGCGTGCGTGCGTGCGTGCGTGTGTGTGTGTGTGTGTGTCCCCCCCCCCCTCTCTCTCTCTCTCTCTCTCTCTCTCTCTCCTCAGAGCTTATCCTTGTAGAGTCATTATCATGATTTAGAAAAAAAAAAAATGTGTCCTATCTGTCACTATTAAATACTTTGCAAAGTTAAAAACAAAGAGAGAGAGAGAGAGAG
>JADBJO010004467.1:78321-93321 GCA_016801955.1 Conus betulinus | reverse complement strand
AAGAAACAAAGTACAAAACAAACACCACGACTTTGACTCTCGGATAAAAAAAAAACCTGATATCATACTCGATTACATTAATATCTCTGCAAAGCTCTTTGTATATAAATCCTGAGTTGAAAAGGTGCTTCCTCTGTTTCCTGTCTTCAGAAAATATTCAAAACCAAATACTACGTAGAAAAATGCATTGCAGAAATGAAATATGCACTATATTGATTTTGCAAACAAATGGCAACAATATGAATTTTTTCTTTATTGAAAAACTAAGATTTGTGTGCGCGTGCTCGCGCGCGCACCTGTATGTATGACTTTTCGCAGCCGCACTAGGCTTTGCTCAGGATTACATATATATATATATATATATGTAATCCTGAGCAAAGCCTAGTGCGGCTGCGAAAAGTCAACAGTCGTTTGTGGGTAAGTAATTTATTTGTACTGTTGATGTCGATTCCTATGCTTCTGTATAGAAAACTTTAGGAATCTAGGGTTGTGTTTTTTTTCTGTCTCTGTCCGTCTGTCTGTCTCTTTGTCTGTCTGTCTGTCTCTGACTATTGATTTTGAAATAAATGACAACGCTCCAAAATAGTAAGGTTAATGTGTGACAGACAGTGTAGACACAATCTTGTGCTTATTTTGTAATATGTATATGTTAAATAAGATTCGCTGTTCTTTTTTGCAAACTTATTGCAGCTTTGCAACGTGTTTATGTAAGATAAGATCTACTGTCATTTTTGTGTTTTTTTGAGTGCTGTTTTTTTTCTTTTCACATCTTCCATTTGTAAGTTTCTTTACAAGCAAATACAAGCGTTTGCACTTGGAGAAAAACAAACAAAAAAACAAACAAAAAAAAACCCTACGAGTTTGGACCTTCTCGCTCTTCTTCAGGCTGAGACGAACAACATTCCAGACAATGAAGGCGAAGCACGAACATGCTGTCACTTGAATGTGACATTCGGCATACCCATTTTGCGCCGAATTTGACGAGATAATTAACTGTCTATTCGTGTTTCGTTTTCAATGTCTTGAATGTTGTCTCTCTTGTCTTGCTTGGAGAAGACCGAAGAGGTCGAAATGCGTCATGTTGTCTTGTAATTTGTTTCTTTCGTTCGGTTGTGTAGTTATTTTCCTTTCAAGTTTGCTTCCGTTTCCGCCTGCAAGTCACCTCACTTCGAATCTAACTGGTCAGGACACTGGTGTCAACACGATTAATACACCCACTTCTACACACTGGACCACACTCGTCCCACTCGTTCTGTCATCTTCCGGTTGGGTCTCAAAATCCATATCGACACACGTTGAGGTTTTCGTGGAGATTCACTCCCCGGTTGCTGAACATCAATATTCCTGCCCTTTGATGAATCCGTAAACCAAGCGATACATGATGGTAACTAACAGAAGAAAGGAGAGAACGAACTCACCACTCCCCCACCAGAGGGCGTCAGCGTAGCTGGCGAAGTCCTTCCGGTCGTCGTGGCGCTCAGCCAGGTATACGAAATAGGAGGAGAAGATCAGCCCCAGAAATCCTATGTACAATGTGGTGATCAGCTCCTGAAATGCAACGTGATGTTATGCAACACCATGCAGTGCAACACGATACAGTGGCGATGCTGTGCAGAATGAGATCAGAAATAGAAATCCATTGCTCAATGTTCTAATCTGCTCCTACATACAACACAATGCAAGACTTGTACAGTACAATACAAAACACTACGACATAACACAGTACGATCACACGCTATATACATGCAATATTTCAGCATTTGTTTTCATGTCTTGAATTCCGCATGCAGTCTCTATTCTTTGAAATGTAAGCTTATCTTATTTAAAAATGACGGTCACCCTTTACTGTGTGGTCTTTTGTTCCTAGTATCAAAGTTACTTCCCTTTCTTTGATTTTGAATCTTCAAGCGTAGGCTCATATAAGGCTTGCAAATCAAGCGAATAGAGTTCGCTTTTTTATGTGGACATGTTAATGCCGATTGTAATACTGCACCTGGCACTGTTTACGCAAATCTCACACCACCACCACCACCACCACACACCACCGCTCCCTCTTCCTCCTCAGCCTTTTCTCTCTCCTCCCCCCCTTTTCTTCGTCCCCCCCCCCCCCCCCCCCCCCCCCCTATTACTTACCGACTAACTATCCTCCCCACCGTCCACCTCGTCCCCGTTTGCCTCCCCCTTCCCCGCCAACTGTCCCCGGCTCTCTCCCGTCCTCTCTGGAGACATTGCAACGCAGGTGGCCTTTTTGGCTTTCTGGTTGTGTCGCCATCAGAAAATACGAATTTTTTTGCCGACCTGTCGAGCTAAATTACACAGAATCGTAAGGAGCTGATATCACCTACACGCATTCAAAAATAAAAATTCATGACAATTTCAGTTCGTTTGGGGAGATAAAGAAATAAAATAAACAAACAAACGAAGGAAGAATTAAAGAAAGAAAAACGAAAGAAACCACCTAACCAGCCACGCTATCTAAACACTTTACATTCAAAACAACTGAACAAAAAGGAAAACCCACAACATTACAACAACAACAATTAACAACAACAACAACAACAACAACAAAAGAAAAAGAAAAACAAAATGAAGCTTCCGACTTAAACGACCCTCTACCACCACCTTGGAAAAAAGAAGAGAACATTAGACACAAAGCATTTGCAAGGCATCTCTCAAGTGGTCGCTGTGGTTTTAAACATTTTTTTTTCTTTTCGAATGTTTGACCTGTCTTATTTTGTTTTTCCTTCTACGACCGTTGCAGGGAATTTGAAAGCTTCGAGGTTTTAGACTCATCAGCATATTAGGTCTGAACATGCTTTCAGCCTTGAGAAAGCCATCGCCTTCTGCAATGGTAATAAACGATGTGAACTGTACTGAAAAGTTTTTAGACTTGTCTGCAAAGTTCCAGGTTACATCAATAATAGACGTGGACGTAAAACACATCACCCCGGAACAACAGAGAGTGTGGTAAAAAAGAAAAGGCGTTGTCTAAGGTTGTAGAGTCTCTCTGGTGCACTTTTCTGAGACAGACGACAGCCAGAAGTAAAGCCAACGAGTTATTTTCGTACGTATGTGGCAAACACGCTCTGTTTATTTTTGGGTCAGTTTTACTTTTGCAACATGTCCTGTTTTGTTTCCATTCCTTCTTTAGATTTGCGTCTCTCTCTCTCTCTCTCTCTCTCTCTCTCTCTCTCTCTCTCTCTCTCTCTGTCTCATTTTATGTGACTGTCACTCCTTTAAAGAAAGTAGGCGGAGAAATACCAACGGGAGTAAATTATTCAAACAAGCCCAATACATGAAGGAGGGAAGGAAAGGTAGGAGGAAGGAAAAGAAGGGACGAACGAACAAAGACCAAAAAAAGACACACACACAACACAACACACACACACACACACACACACACACACACACACACACACACACACACACACACACACACACACACACTTTCGGGATTCCCCATACCTGACGACATTGCATAGCAAATCTGTCAGAAAAACATTTCCCAACAGGCTGTCACAGTAGTATGGGGCCTTTCGCCTCACTTTAAGCACACAGCGAGTCTTCACCTGGTTACTTTTCTTCGTAGAAGCTAGGTTCATTGTGAAAGCTGTGAGATTTAAGGCTTTCAGGTTTTAATGTTTACATGCTTCTGCTCTGAAATAGCTTTTGTAGCCAGCGGGGCTGAGGACATACATGCAGTTAAAAAAAAGGGCGTAGAACCTGTCTGTAGACTTTCCGATGCTCATCGAATTCAGTGATGTTGTAAAACATGTCACTGGATTGAGGCACGACCAGGAAAGAGAGGTGTTGTTCTGTTTCTGACAAAGGGAGGTAAATCACAGCCGGTGATCAGTGCGTATGCATGTCGGTTAGCATGCCCCTTTCTCTTTGGTGACATAGCTGCGGTGAGAAATGGCTCTTCACTCTACCTGACGGGATGCGCTCGTCACCTGCATCTGCAGCTGGTTGTTGTCTGCCAAGAAGATTCCGCTAAAAAAAAAAAAATGCCACACGGGTTTCACCAGAACTTGGTGGAAAGACGGGATATGACCCACAGATGAGTCCACGAAATGTCTGAAGGGAGCTGTGGTTCCCACTAGGATCAAAAGGCGAATCCAGCATCCTTTCCACTTTGGTGGAGGTCTGCGCTTACCCTGGTGCCCATCTTCCGTCGATTATTGTGTAGCTGCTTTAACTGCTGCTTCGATTTGGCCTTGCTTTTTAAAAAAATGTGTTTTGCCACATAATATTGTACTTGATATTCATCGTCTTGAAGAATATGGGATAAAATGAGTAATCATGAAATATTGGAATGCAATAGAAACCATGTGGACAATGAAATTAAAGAAAAAAAAGTACAAACAAAAACAAAATGTCAAAGAAAAGAATGAATGAACGGAAGATGAACTTACAAACAAACGAACAAACAAATAGACAAAACCATCCAAATGCCTTTTGGACTTTCTTTAAATCTTAAAGAACATATCGATTCCATTCTAAATCTATTCTGAAACAGGTAACAAAGCGTTCCACGTAATGCCTTCCAGAGGTTGTCAATGCCGTTTTTTTTAAAGAGGTCAGAACTGTTCACCAGATTTAACTCTCGACTCGAAGAATGCTGAGAATGTTCTTCAGTAGTTTACTATTTTAATGTGTAGAATTGTTGCTTGGATAGTGAAAGCTGTGCTGTCCACTTTTTGCGTGTTGATATGGATTCCCCTCACGGATGACCTTCGATTCTGTGGACAGTTGAAACTTTCAGATTTGTCTCTGAGGTCTGTCAGACGGGCTTTGAGTCAGAAGGGTTAGAACAACAAGATTGGTATGGCCCAGAAAGAGAGATGTACAGCGAATGTCTGAGCAAGAGGTGTAAGGAATGGAAAGGGAGAGTCAATTGGTTCTTTCAATCGTGCGTTTAAAGCACCAGTTATGGGTTCCTTAGCATCCACAGGATGCAAAATAGATTGCTTTGCCTGGCGTTTTATTTTGCTTTGTTCACTCTGATCGATCGTGCACATTACCTCTAACGCCCTGGAGAATATTAAAGGGATGGGCGAGGTGGGTAGGCGGATGGAAGATTATCTCAAGTTGTAAAAATGTCAGCTATTAAGACGTTCCACTGCTACGACCTTTGAAACGAAAGTGGGCTCGGAACGATAATGAAAGCTGACGGCAGAAAACAAAACAAAAACAAAAACAAAAGCAAAAAAAAAAAAAAAAAAAGCGCGGATGGTTCACACTGATGTCATCGCCAGTCTCCCTGTGTATGGATGTAGATCATCTTCAGCAGGACTCTCTGACCAGGCAGGTGAGGGGAGAAAGCACTATCCCTACAAGCCATGCTTTTTTTTCTGAGGATGGTTCAGTACACAGTGAAGGAACTCTTGGCTAACGGGTGGTCTGATCTTGGCGACAATTCGATCTGAAATTGATATTTGTAAGAATCATTTGAGTTACGCGTCACAGGGGTAAAAGGGAAGGGAAGGAGGTTGGGAAGAGGAAGAGAGGGAGGGAGGGGTGGGGGTTGGGGGGCAAGAAGTGAGGGGGAAGGGAAGGGGGTGGAGGGGGTGGGGGGTGGGGGTGGAGGCTGTAGTATTTCATAGTACGCATGACAATCGTGAACACGAACCTAGATGTCAGTGTTTGATGACTCTGCAAAGCCTGCAGGATTTCACTTGTTCCTTTGACAGGGCAAACCTCATGGACACATTGGTGCAAACTGGACGCAGGACACAATCTGATGCGGAATTTTTCACCAGAGCTTAGTCCCATACATACATTAAACATGCCTAACATTGCTACGAAGCAGTCACAAAATCAAAATCCAGCACTTTTCATTCTTGTAACTGTCAGAAAATCCCCGACCAGCACTTTTGTCTTTGAAACAGACAAAAGCTCCACAAAATCAGAATTTCTCTGCCTCGGTAGCAATCGGAATATCCAATACCAGCGCCTATGTCTCTGTAACAATCAGAATATTCACAGCGAGCACTTGTGTTGTTGTAGTTGTCAGAACATCCATGAGCAGCATAGTTGTCCTTTGGCAGTCTGAAAATGCACCCCCAGTACTTTTTCTTTGTAAGTTAGAACATCCGCGCCTTTGTTGCAGTCAGACCACCAACACTGTGAGACTTTTGGCCTCGTCACAGTCCTCATCACAGTCACAACTTCCACACCCAGCACTTTTGTCTTTAAACTGTCAGAACTTCCACACCCAGCACTTTTGTCTTTAAACTGTCAGAACTTCCACACCCCAACACTTTTGTCTTTAAACTGTCAGAACTTCCACACCCAGCACTTTTGTCTTTGTGACAGTCATATCATTCACGGCCAGTCTTGCCCTGGTAACAGAACATCAAACACCAAGACCGTTATCCTTGTAACAACAGAACATAAACTGCACTTTTGTGCTTGCAACACTCTGTGAACATCTCTGACTGGCACTTGTGCCTTCATGTGACAGTCAAAGCATCAATGACCAACAATTTTCGTCCTTGTAACAGTCAGATGATCAACCTACAACCAGCACTGACGTCCTTGAAATGGTCTGAATATTCAGCACTGTTGTGCTTGTGACAGTCAGAACATCTTCGACTAGTTCTTTTGCCTTTGTGACAATCAGAACGTCCGTGACAAGCATTTTTCGCCTCTGGTAAATCAGATCATCAACCTTCAACCAGCACCGATGTCCTTGTAACGGTCCAAACATTTTCGACCAACGTTTGTCAGGAACTGTGGCTAGGCTCCAGGTCGTTTGATGTGCGTTTATTTGTCAAAAAAAAAAAAAAAAAAGAAAGAAAGAGCTATCGACGTAAACTTTTGAAAAGAGAAAGATTTTAAAGTCCTGTTTACCCTCCCATGTCAAAAAGAGAAAGATTTTAAAGTCCTGTTTACCCTCCCATGTCAAACAGGCTAAGGGCGAGAGCTCTGACTAGGTGTAACCCGAAGTTTTACCTTTTTTTTTTTTGGTCTTCTGCCTTTCTTAACGGGTCTTTTCTAACTTCAGCTCCTCTTCCAAGTCTTTTCCCACGCTTTTCTTATGTTTGTTCTTCCTCACTCGACACTCTGATCTCAAACCTCACGCAGAGGAAAAGTCCAGAGATGGTAGAGATGACCAATCAGTCTGCACCCTCTGCATCTGGGCTGGCCTGTTGGCTGGTGAGATTGGAGACCCTACTAAAAAAAAAAAAAAAAAAAAAAGCGGTAATAACAGCGTGAAAATTCAATCTTCAGTGCTACAGGTTCTGAATGATGACACGGAGATGGGCTGAAATGTCTACCCTTGTCACATCAATATGGATAGTACCTTATTCCATTGCATTATCCGAGGGATTCTTAACCTAGATTTCGAGGAAATGCAGCTCCTCTGTCAATAACTGAAACTTGTGGTGATTGCGTTCCAGGAGACACAGATTCAGAGTAAGAAATCTTTCACCTTTTCTGGTTTTTAACGTGTTCTCGAAACCAACACAACCCCACTGCAGATGAAATAATGAGAGGAATCCCATTACTCATCCCCAAATTTCTTTTGTTCAGCACGATTGTTTTGAATACTTCCCCTCAAGCTCTGGCTGCAAGAATCACATTGCATAAAGCAGTACCAGTGAGTACTACATGCTTACCTTCATCTGTATCTGTTTGTTGATCTGGTCAGCTTGATTGAGGAACTTCTACAACCTTTTTCATGTTGGGTGATTTTAATGGGCATGGTCGTCTTAGGTTAGAGTAAATACTTCATCAAGAGGTCTCCTTCTTGAAGATGGCTTTCTGGATCTGAGCCGTCTGCATGATGGGTCTTCAATATACCTCCTTTCTTCTACAGGTGGAATTTCATGTTTTGACTTGTCAATATGTGATCCCCCCCACCCCTCCCCCCGTTCCTGGACTATGAGTGGTGTTCGCACGACAATGTTCACGGAAGTGATCACTTTCCAAATGTCTTGAAATGCAAAACTACAAAAAAAAGGTGCACTTTTTAACATCTTAATTTTCAAAAACGAACTGGGACCTATTTGCAGTTTATGTCCGAAAAGAACCGATCGAAGAAGGAAGTTCTGCATTGTCCAGACCCTGCAGAAAGTGTGACAGATATACCTGTGAAAGTACAAAAGAAAGTATTCTAATTTCATTCATGAAACTGCAAATGTCTGACACACCATGGGTAACTCTGACTGCCAACATTACAAACCAGCGAGCTGTTGCCAAATTGTTGGCCTCCACTACAGGACAAAACTCATCCTTCACAACTAAATCTGCTGCTTTTTAGAAAAAAAAAACACAAAAAAAACATCGTTCACTTCGTACAGTCAGAGCTCCCATAGCTAACACTATGTAACGGTCAGAACATCAAGAACTAGCACCGTTTACGTCGTATAGTCAGAACACTCAGAGCTAACACTATGTAACGGTCAGAACATCAACAACTAGCACCGCTGACGTCGTGCAGTCAAAAACACTCACAGACACGCTCTGTAACAGTCCGACCATCAATAACCAGCACTTTGTTGTTTTAACAGTCTGGTTAACTGATTCATTTTGAACGAAGTCAGGATACTTGAAGAAGAATTAAAAGCAAAAGTGTATGGTTTGACTTTTCCCCCTTCACATTCTCATCAATATAAGCTTCAATTTCTTTCTCGTCAGCAACCGAAATAGAAAGGAAGCAGCTCTAAAGGTCTTAGTTCGCCCCCCCCCCCCCCCCCCCCCCCCCCCGTCCCGGCTGCAGCAATGTCAGAGGAAAAGCAACACTGCTCAGACATTGATCCAGTTCACTTTACTTCCTGATTGTTGTCTTTGCATAACACCCCGTTCTGGTCTGGCAGCACCGCCCGTAAAACACATCATTTCAATCCTTTAAAGTTCACGGAGTCAGACGGGATGAATGCTGAGGGAGTGGTGGTGGGGATGGGGGTGGGATGGGGTGGGGGAGAGGAAAAGGAGAGGGGAAGGTGGCATAGCACGCATCAGCATGTCGTCTTTTATCTCCCAAGGAAAAGGGAACACATTCTGATGGGTAAACATTTGCTGACAAGCATCGGGTAAATCAAGGTGCCACAGCAGCCAAAAACTGGCCCAGACTGTTCCAGAGCACTAAGACGGCAATCTTAGGGGATTGATGGCTCATACACGGTGCACACAGCGCCGCTACACACACTTCAGTTCACAGTCATTTGTCCTCATCTTCTCTGAACCCTCACGACACACAACATGTTAGCGCTCCTGGCTAAACCGATTGCTAGGATAACTTCACGCGGCGGACCATTGTGGACCTCACAAACAAGGATTAGCACAGGAGAGCAGTCACGCATTTGTGAAAAGTCAATATAACAAATTCATGAAGTTCACTTTGTCAAGAAAATGTGATCATTTAAGTAGGATTCACATTGTATGACCCCTCCCCCCCCCCCTCCCGACTAGCTCGCTGCTTTGCACAAAAGCGTACTTCTTGGCAAGTTCCGTGTAGAGCTGTTGATAATGTTATCTATAAAAGTGATGTATAGATGTATGACACTGCTTTAGCGTTTGTTTCCTTTTTTTCAATATGGCCGAGGAGGAAAAGAAACAAACGAAAAGAAAACGTGACTTAAGAACGAAACTAAAGCGTAAAGACCTACGTCAATATTTCGTACTGTAACCTCCCGATCCAAAGCACGCCAGAGTTCGTCTTGGAGGTAGTTCGTACAGGTTCTGAATGAGTTCTGGACAGAAATTCTCCTGCACTCGCCAGACAGCGTCGAAAGTTTGCTGCATCGGTTACTGATAATTTGAACTCCTGCACTGAAAGATCATTTGATTATCCACCACTAATTTTCATTGGTCAAGTCAGGAGACTGCGAGGGCCGAGTGATGCTGCTGATGTTGTTTTCTGGCTTGCATGCGATGACTCTTCAGACTCGCGATGCACACGTGCTTTATCATCTTTCTATGTGTAGTTTTTTGACAACAGCACAGCTGGCAATTGACTAGCCAGAGATGTTCATCCGAAAGTCGCTGCGTTTTTCAGCTGTCAAGTTCCTTTCTACTATGCACAGAGTTTTTCACCCGAAGTAGATGATGCATCCCAAATCCTAAATTCGTCACTGAATTGGGGGCTGGAATAGTTCAGTAGTAGAGCGCTGGACTCGTAATCTTGGTGATCCTGAGGTTGCGGGTTCGATTCTCCGCCGGGCCGTTTTGGTACATGAGGGATTTTCCCCTCGGAGTTAACTTTGGTTCTGACTCCATTTCCAATACAGACCTCGAATGAGACTAAACCGAGGTTCCGTGTATGAACGCTCGCATAACATGTTGCACACACGTCAAATCCCATCACCAACTTTCGGAAGAGAAGGCCAGTTTGGCCGTTGGTATGGATGACACGTTATACATATCATATATCTTCCCCGAAGCTGGAGTATAACTGCCTTAATGGCGGATAAAAAAACCCTGTCATACGCACAAAAACTTCACTCCCTTTGTTGGGTAGATGGGATTAATCCTTGCCTGTCTATACAGGGAGTGTCCACAGGAGTATCAGCCTGCGTGCGCTGGGGAAAAAAAAGGCACGGAATTCCTAGCTTGTCTTCACACAGGTAGTCAGGGGTGGCGCGCTTCACCTGCATATGTCCACATGTACAATCATGATACAGACTACCTCCTCTGCCAACACTACTCCAGCTGTTTCATCTCTCTGTCTCTCTCTGTCTCTCTCTCTATGTCTCTCTGTCTCTGTCTCTCTCTCTCTCTCTCTTATATGGAGCTGAAATTTGGGGCCTTTATGATTCTGCTGCTTATTGTGAAAATGTTCATTTGTTTGCTTTGAAGAAGTTTTTACGAATGAGCATGCGAACACCTAACGATTTAATCTATGGTGAAGTAAACCAATATCCAATACATTTGAATTCTGCGACCAAGTGCATACGTTATTGGTTGTAAATAACGCAAATGGAAACTTCAAGGTTGCTTAGGAAAACATGTATGTTGCATGATTTGGATGCGAGAGGAAGAGTAAACTGGGTTTCAAATGTGAGCGTTAAATTATACGACCTTGGTTTTGGTTTCGTGTGGTTGCAAGAGAATGTCGGAGATATAAATGAATTCCGTCGGATATTTCGGAACAGACTGATCGATTGCAGAGGGCAATAATGGTCATATCATGTTTAAGAAAGCGACCGTTTTGCTTTGTACCGACAGTTCAGAAGTACACATTGTGTTCCAACATATCTATCAGTTTTAAAGGACAGTCGTTTAAGGTATATCATGACAAAGTCCAGATTAGGTATTTTCGATCTTTTTGTTTCATTGTTATCGTTACAGGAAGCATAGGAAATGTGATCTTATCGGTCCGCTGTGTAAAAGTGCCGAAGAAAATGAAGTTAACTTTGTGTTCTGTTGTCCCGTTTTGAATGATGAGAGGAGTCAATTCATCAGTAAAAAACACTCCAACAACGACTTGTGGATCTGGGAGCGAAGAATCAGCATTCGATGGGTTCAGATCCTTCTTTATTTCGACTTTCATTACTTATGGCATCCACAAACAAAACTACCATAAAAACAAGAGGAGTCAATTCATCAGTCAAAAACACTCCAACAAAAAAAAAAAAAAAAAAAAAAAAAAAAAAACGTTTACCCGTTTCTAGTGTAAGGCTTTAAGATTCGAAGTATCGTATGCAGTTAAGAATGAATTGTTGTGTACTGTTTAATATTGAGTTTGTCGACTGCCAGTTGCACATTGGTGAATATTCGATCGATTCTTTTTTCTTGTTTCTTTTTCGAAACGTTTTGCCGTTTTCTAGTGTAAGGCTTTTGAGATTAAAAATATCGTATGCAGTTATGAATTAATTGTTGTGTACTGTTTAATATTGAGTTTGTCGGTCGGCTACCAGTTGGACATTGGTGAACATTCGATCGATTCTTTTTCTTGTTTCTTTTTCGAAAAAACATTTGGTCACATTACTCCCTTAAATCAGGGGTCATGGCTTATATGAAATGAATATCCGTCTCCGTCTCTCTCTCTCTCTCTCTCTCTCTCTCTCTCTCTCTCTCTCTCTCTCTCTCTCTCTCTCTCTCCTTCTCTCTCTCTCTCTCTCTCTGTCTCTCTCATATCCCCTGTTAGGATTCTGTTTAATCACTGTTTTTTTATGTCCTCTAGTGAACTCCGAGCTTGTGCTAGACACACTGTACAGCACGACAGCAAGCACGCGAATCTCATGCCGTGAAACAGTTGTTAGTTCTCTCCAGCTCTTCTGTTGATGTTTTCCCTGGCGAACCTCGTCAGCAGCATTATCTTCGCACTCTTAACAGCTTCGCTGGTCGGCTCTCTTTGAGCGCATGTTCCAATGAACAGCAGGTCACTCCGTGTTTGCATATCAATAAAACTGTAGGCTCGTGTCTCCCGATTCATTCACAGGTTGCTTCCAGTTGTAGCCATTATCAGGCAATCATATGGATCAGTTATGTGGCCTCACACTTTGAATCTTTTCCCTGCATGTCTATGTTCGAAACAAACTCACGAGATGCCCATCAGTTGCCAGGCACACAATGCTTTTCAGGTTACTCTGTTGACAGAACCTGCTAACATGACGATAAAGATAGATGACAATGCCTACTGACCTGGTATGATGATGCAGACAGATCACAGAGCTTACTGACATGATGATGGAGATATATAGATAAGAGTCTTCTGACCTGGAAATGGAGATAGATGGCGGAGCCCGTTCACCTGACGAAGGAATGAACGACAGAGCCTAGTGACCTGACGAGGAGATTAAAGACAGAGCCTACTGACCTGACGAGGGAGATTAATAACAGAGCCTACTGACCTGATGAGGGACATAAATGACAGAGCCTACTGACCTGATGAGGGAGATTAATGACAGATCCCAATGACCTGATGAGGGAGATAAATGACAGAGCCTACTGACCTGCCGAGGGAGATTAATGACAGAGCCTAGTGACCTGACGAGGCAGATTAATAACAGATCCCAATGACCTGACAAGGGAGATAAATGACAGAGCCTACTGACCTGCCGAGGGAGATTAATGACAGAGCCTACTGACCTGACGAGCGAGATAAATGATAGAACCAACTGACCTGACGATGGAGATAGATGACAGATCCCACTGACCCGACGAGAGAGAGATAAATGACAGAGCCTGTTGACCTGACGAGATAGATTAATGACAGAGCCTACTGACCTGACGAGGGAGATAAATGACAGATCCGACTGAGATTATGATGGAGATAATTGACACATCCAACTGACCTGACAATGGAGATAGATGACACATCCAACTGACCTGACGATGGAGATAGATGACAGAGCCCAGCAGTCTCCACGTGCCGCCCTGTCTGTCCACGTGCAGCATGCGTAGAATCTGCAGGAAGCGCACGCCTCTGAAAAATCAATCACGGCTTTCAATGAGAGTAGCTGACAGTCCTAGAGTTGATCTGGGTGTGCCTAAAAGAACACTCTACGGTGGAAACACTTGTCTTCAAAGTATATCATCATCTCAACAAAAATCGCCAAGAATTACTTATAGTGTAAAAAAACCCACTCAGTTCAAATATTGTGCACTACTAGTATTACACTCTCATTTTAGTTACCTTACTGCTGCAGTTCTTAATGCTACGGTTGTTACTGCTGCTCCTCCTCCTCTTCCTCCTCCTCCTCCTCCTCCTCCTCCTCCTACGATTACTACTTCTGCTAGTTCTTCGACTACGGCTGCTTCTACTACTACTACTACTGTTCCTGCTGAAGCTGCTGCTGCTGCTGCTACAACAACAACAACAACTACTACTAGCATAAAAATGTAAGCCATTAACTATTCAACAATCGTTCCCCTACATATTGTTATTTATAGAAATAAGTCGATGAAACAGTAAGATCGCTTTCGATAGATGTACTTGCTGTCTGTTAGTTCGTTAAAAATCTGTCAAAATCTGTTGAAGTAATGAACTGAAGGTGTAATAACAGCAATTCTTTTGCTGTCTTGAAATGAAAACAAAAACAAAAACAAAACATGCTGTCTCTTGAAATGAAAACAAAAACAAAACAAAACAAAACATGTTGTCTTGAAATGAAAACAAAAACAAAACAAAACAAAACAGACAGACAGAAATCGCAAAACTAGTGTGACTCGAACATCCTCTCCATTAAACAACATCTTATCGATTCCCTCTACATGCATAATTCATTCATATACTTCTTATTATTCATTATCATATTTTGTGTCTACTTTCATTTTCTAATTTCCTGTGCTTCCGCCATAGATTTTGCAACTGATTTGATTCTAAGTTTGTAGTCAGATGATAAAAACAAAAGCAGTATCTTTTCTTTGAGTTTGAACAACGTCAAACTTGAGAAATGAGCATTTTGCCCGCCCTTCTTTGTATGCAATACGATGAAACAGAAAGTGTTCTTTGACGTTAATAATGCATGCACATTCAGGACAAGTTGATTCTGTGGATATTCAATAGGGGAGGGTGGAGGGGGGGGGAGGTAGAGAGAGAGGAGGAGAGAGAGAGAGAGAGAGAGAGAGAGAGAGAGAGTGTATACAATGGGTACACGTTTGCTGAGAATAAAATAAAAAAAAAGGGGTACGGGTCATCAGCTGCGGAAAGTAGTTTCTTTCCGGAAACACATAAGCAAACAATTACAAGGGGAAATAATTCAAGGAAACAAACCAAGATACACAAAAATTTTTTCACTTGCGTTTGAAACCAATCACAACACATATTCATCTATCTAGTTTCCGTTCATAATTTCATGTCTAGTTTTCAGTGCATTAAAGATATACATTGCCAATTTTCTAAGGATCATCATGTTTTCAGATTCCATCAAATAAGCTTAACAATCGCCATTTGGATAGGAATAGAATCTTGGTAAATAGTTTTCTCGCAAACATGAGTACTTCAGGCATTCAAACAAGAAATGAAATTCGTTTTCCATGTTATTATTACAAAATGGACAATTTTTTTGGGTTGTTTCGTCATATCTGTTATTCATTTTTAACATA
>JADBJO010004467.1:65000-72938 GCA_016801955.1 Conus betulinus | reverse complement strand
GTTATGAGAGAGCAGTATATTATTAAATTGAAATGTTGTGGTTCCCAACGTTGAGTGCGGAATCAAGTCTGCTTTACTTATTTCTTTCTTTCTTGTAATCCTTCTTCTTTTCTTTCTTTATTTCTTTCTTTCTTCTTTCTTTTCGGTCACTGCGTGTGTTGCATGCACAATGAACCAGTCACGTGTAAGGACTGTTTACATTCCATCCAAGGGGAAAACGATAACTCCATTTGCTTGAAACCCTTTCCATCTTGACATATGTTCTGCTCGAAACCTTGTGTTCTTTAAAAACAACATGTCAGTGAATCATTCCCTCAGGCCCCTACCCCCCAAACAAAAACAAACAACCCCCCCCAAAAAAAAAACAACACCAAACCAATGAAAACCAAAACATTGCCAATCCCAACACACCCCCCACATCCCACCCCTCCCACAAAAGCACTAGCCTCCTTACCTGGGGTTATGGCGTCTTGGATTATGAATGGGAAGACGGCTGTAATGACGGTGTATGCGATCATGCCGACACATCTGGGGCTCTGTATCAGGGGGTACCATGAAGCTGGCCAAAAGTAGAGAACGAACGGCCTTTAATTAAAGTTGAGCGTGAAAAAAAATGTAAACGTGATGATGTTGGAGAGAGTGCGGTGGGGGTTGGGTGGGGCACGAGACGGGCGGGGCATTCAGAATGAAACAAGTGTCGATTTTTTTTGAAAGAGATATGTTTCCTGGCACCCACACCACCACCACCCCCCAAACCACCCCATAAGTCTTTTTTTTTTTCGTGACTTATATTTTTGGTTCTAAGCAAGAGGGGGTGAGCCCGCAACGCCCCCATGCCACCCACCACCGCACGCTCGATTAATTAAAACAATATTGTTTTCGGACCGTGGCGCAATGGAAATTTTTAAAAGAAAACAAAAAAAAAAGGAAGGAGAAGAGATGTTACGGAATGCCATACAAGCTGTTCTTTTCTGTTTGGTTGTGGGTTTTTTTGGTTTATTCTACCTTATTCGATCGTCTTGTTTTTTGTTTGTGGGTTTTTTTTTTTGGTCGTCCATCCACCCCCTATTGCCTCACACCTTTGTTTTTTACACTCCCCCTGCACCCAGAGCACTGTCTCGCAGTCTTCTGAGTTCACTCTGAACCCCTTCACCTTTTCCTTTGTTGAATTCTGTATTATCATAAGCTTTTCTGTATTTTCCTTTATTTGGTCTTTTCTCTGTGGTTTTTCAGTTTCACTGTCGTCATATGATCAAATACATCTTCCCAAGTGTCCTCTCATTTTATCTCATTATTTTTCCTTTTCCCTTTCTCCGCGCTATCTCTACAGAAGTCCTGTACTGAAAATTGCTTTGGTAGTTTTAACAGTACTTATGCACTTCATTATATCGTGTCTGTAGTTTCTTCCTTTCTGTTGCTTTTTTTTTTTCCACTTTTTTTTTGTGTGCCGTATTTCGTTCTGTGTTCGCTTGTTGCTTGTGTGTCTTTTCTTGTTCTGTTTTTTGGTATTTAATGGTGACGTATACTACGACATACCTCTCATTTCTCTCATCCGCTCATACGATACTCTATATAGAATATTAGTATATTATATCTCTCCTAAATTGTAGTCGGTGGAGGTAGGTACTATCGTACTATGATTAATATTTCGTTCTTCCTTTTATTTTTTCTTTCCATTATCTTTTCCTTTATTTATTGATTTTGTATTTTTCTATATCACTTCCTTTTTTTGTCTCCTCTTTACTTGCTTTTCTCTTCCTTTCATTTTCATTTTGTTATCTTTATCTATTTCGTATTTCGTCCATCATGCCTTAATCTCCTGATGTATTTTCTTTGTTGTTAGTACCATTAGTTTGGTATTCTTTCTTTGTTTTTGTTCCAGCTTTTTTCTTCTACTCCTCCGTTCATGATGTCTCAATGTTTTAACAAGCGCTGTCAAGAGTCAACACAGTGGAAGAAGAGCAGATGGGTACGTGGTCGCCGTTGGACGGACAACTTTGTCGTTAATATCCTTTGACCATCGATATACGGCGAATGCTTCGTTGTCGATGCGGTGGTTCTGTTCTGTTTCTGTTGTCTTTGCTGTATGTCTGTCTTTTTCTTTCTTTTTTCTTTCTTTCTTTATACATGGTTTCCTTCTCATCCTCTTCCTCACTTCCTCCTTTCCAGTACACTCCTCATCATGCCATCATCATCATCATCATCCTCATCGTCATTCCTAATCATCATCATCATCGATCTTATCATCGTCGTCGTCACTCGTCGTCTTTTTTCGTAATCCTATCATCATAATCATCATCACATCGTCGGTGTAAGTACTAGTCTATCAGCATAATCATCATCATCATTCATTCATATTCGGCATCCTCGTGGGCGATGTTGCGTCAAGCGTTCTTACAAAGCCCGAACTTTTCCTTCTTTAATACTTTTTTTTTCTTCCTTTTTCTCTGAACGCCCCCCCCCCCCCCCCCCCCCCCCCCCCCCCCCGTAATTTTCGCCGCCTGTCCCAGTCCTCTTGTTTTTTTGGCTCATCTCTTTTTAAAGCCGGTATGTTGGTGCCTTTACTTTTTTGTACGTTGAATGTGTGTGTGTTAGTGTGTGAGTTGTGCCAGTGTGTGTGTTTGTGTGTGTGTTGGTGTGAGAGTTTTGAGAGAGAGAGAGAGAGGAGGGGAGAGAGAGAGCGATAAAGATACTATTGTGTGTTTTAACGAGACGCTAGAGGAGAGAGAGAGAGGGATAGGAGATCGAGAAGATAGATGAGAGAGAGAGACGGAGATATTGTTTTACTCTTGTACTGTTGTTCCAATATATGAGATATCGTATTTCGTGCAAGCTATTAATTTTCAATTTTATATCCCTTTTTTCTGGTTTATTTTTTCTGTATGTTCATTTGGGCACATAAGGACTGGATTACAATACTTTTGCATTTTGCCTTGTCTCGGAGTTCCGTGCGTGACACATTGCGTGCGTGCGTGAGTACCGTTGTTTTGGTTTGTGCGTGCATGCGGGCACCACGCCGCGCGCATTTACTTTCCTGCTGGTTTTGTAAACTATAGTGACAGCAAGTTTAACGAAATGAGCAATCGTCCTCATGCTTAGTATTGTGGAGTGACGACTCGTGTCATTTCATTTCGGGCTCTAGTCTCGACCACAAGTCCCCATGTTGAGCTGTCTCTGTGCTCTGTCTGATTTGATTTCTCTCTGTGTCCGTTGTGTAGTCACCGTGTCTCTGTTTTGTCATGGCGGTCTGTCTGTCTTTTGGACTTTTGTCTGTCTGTCTGTTCTGTCTTGTCTCTCTCTCGGTCTCGTCTCTGTGTGCGGTTGCTACTCTGTCAATTGTCGCTGTCTTTCGATGTCGTCAATACGTGTGTCCTGTTCGTTTATCCCACGCTCCCACCCCCCCTCCCTGTCCCACTCTCTCTCCCTGGTTTAGTTTCTGCTTTTGATCTCTCACACAGAGGCTGTAGGTCGTCGGTCACCCCATCTCTCTTATACTTTCCATTCCCTAGCGCTCGGTCCACCCCCTTCCCCCCGCTAATCGCACCATGTCAAGTTGTTGTACACACACACACACACACACACCACACACACACACAACACGCGACTTTATTGCATACACACACCACACACTGCGCTTGTACAACCACACACATTCGCGCGCGCACCACACACACCACACACACCAACACACACACACACCACACAACACACCACGCGCGTAGTCCATACACACCGCGCACAAACGCGCGTGTTAACCACACACACAACCCACACACACACACACCACACACCCTATACACTTATACGGTTCCATTTTCCCACACAGCCTCACACCACCCCCACCCAACGCCGCTTACACAGCACACACCGCACACACACACACACACACCTACCACACACACACAACACACACACCGTACCACACACACCACACACACACCGCCACACACACACCACAACACACACACACAGCACACACACACACACAATACACACACACATTAACACACACACACACACACGCACACACACACACACACGCGTACACCACACCACACACACACACACACACACAACACCCACACACACCTACACTAATGCATACACACACGCACACACACACCTGCGAACATACACACACGCGCGCTGCGCGCACGTCACACACACCACACACCACACACGCTTAATACGCACGCACGCACGCACGCACTCACGCACACACTATACAGTCACACACACACACACTACACACCCCACACACACACACACACACACACACACCACGCACACTACGCGCACACACACACCAGACACACACACCACACACACACACACACACACACACACCAGCAAGCGGGCAGACGGAGCGAGAAGCAGAGAGAGAGGGAGAGAGAGAGAGAGAGCGAGAGAGTAGAGAGAGAGAGAGAGGAGAGAGGGCAAAATGCAAATCAAAGCGATGGTGGTATTGTTACTCAATCATGCCGGGGAAAGCGGGAGCTGCCAGTGGCGGAGAAAAAAAGACCGACCATAATACCCTCTCACCCATCCCGTTTGTCTCGCCCCACCCACACCCGACCCACACCCAACACCCCCGCTTATGGCTCCCTCCGATCCGCTAATGTCCTGAACACCTCATACCATTTCAGTCCTCCCCCCCATCCCTCAGCCCTACTCTCACCCCCCACCTCCATCCCCCCTCCCGATCCTACCACTCATCCCCCCCCCACCCCCCCCCACCACCCCCCACCCCCACCCCACGTTTGTCCACACAGACCACCCCCTCCCCCCCCCCTCCTTTTAGTCCACAACCCCTTTATCTTCCTTTCTGTGCTTCCACGTTCTACATCTGCATAGTGTTACTCTCTCTCTTTCTGTCTGTCTGTCTGTCTGTCTCTCTTTCTCTGTCTGTCTGTCTGTCTGTTTCTCTCTCTCTGTTTCTCTCTATCTCTCTCGTTCTTTCTCTCTTTCTCTGTCTCTTTCTCTCTTCTCTCTCTCTCTTCCGTCTGTCTGTCTCTTCCTGTCTCTCTCTCCTCTCTCCTCTCTCTGTCGTCTAGTTCTCGTCTCTCTGCTCTCTCTCTCTGTGTGTGTACCGAAAATTGTTTAGTTTTCACTGTGTTCACCCATATCTGAAATTCGATTTGGACATTGCATTTGAAAAGATCAAATACGCTGAATTTAGGCACTTGGTGTTTCTGAAATAAGGACGCATTTCTTGAAAGATGAAGGACAACATAGACAGAATGACATTGGTAGGTCCATTCGTGAATGCACGCGGGTGAGGAAAATGGAAAAACACACTTCCGTTCATAAGCCCAGCATTAGAAGATGGTCGCCAACAGTTTATCCCACAAGAAATATTGTAGGCACTCACGTATGTTTCGTTGACAGCTACTACTTTAGCTCTGACAGTGGACAAGGTTATTAGGACTTTAGGTATGTTCTGTTGAAGTCGTCTAAGATAAGAGAAATTGTGACGTCTTAGTTGGTGTTCATGTTTATTCAGTTGGTTTTCTTCTTTTCCGGAGAAAAGAGATTTGTTCCTTACTTATAATGGGAATGATATTGTGCTCATACCTCTTCAAAAAAGGGGCCAGTGGCTTTGCTGAAATAAAATCTGGTCTGCTCTCTCTCTCTCTCTCTCTCTTCTCTCTCTCTCATCTCTATCTCGCTGGCTCGCTATCTCTCTCTCTCCCCCCTCTCTCCCTCCCTCCCTTCTCTTCTCTCTCCCTCCCCACCTCTCTCCCTCCCTCTCTCTCCTTCCCTCCCCCTCTCTCCCCTCCTTTCCCCCCTCTCTCGTCTCTCCCTCCCTCCCTCACTCTCTACCTACCTCCCTCCCCCTCGCCCTCCCCCTCTGTCTCCTCCCTCCTCTTCCTCCGTACTCCCTCCCTCCCTCTCTCTCTTCCCCCTCTCTCCCTCCCCTCCTCCCTCCCTCTCACTACTCTCTCTCCGCTCTTTCTCTCCCTCCCTCCTTCCCTCTCTCCTCTCCCTCCCCCTATCTCTCCTCCCTCCCTCCCCATCTCTCCCCCCCGCCTCTCCCCCCCCCCCCATATCCTCTCTCGCTCTCTCTCGTCCAACCCCCTTCTCTGCTCTTCCCATACCCCCCCCCCCTCCCCCTTCCTCCCGCCTTACTGTCATTCCGATTCTCGCTTTATCCGGGTTTTATAGATGAAAATTACTCCTTTTTTATTTTTTTATTGATTTTTTTGGGTGTGTGTAGTTGACCCCGTGAAGTAATTGGGCCCCTGTGATGATGGTCACCCTAGGTACTGCGATGGGCGGTCCTCTGATGGAGTCTTTCTTTGCATCCCTTCTTTGCCTTTGAATGTGTGAAATTGGAAAGTATTGTTGGCATTATGTGCATCCTGATTTCTTATTTGATGTCTGTGTGTGTGCGTGTGTGCGTGCGTGTGTGCGTGCGTGCGTGCGTGTGTGCGTGTGCGCGCGCACGTGTGTGTGTGTGTGTGTGCGCGTTTGTAACCGAGTGCACAAGTGCGTGTGCCTCAATCCCATTTACAAACTTAAGGGAAGACGGGATGAGAGTTTGCGCGCGCGCGCGCGCGCGTGTGTGTGTGGTGTGTGTGTGTGTGTGTGTGTGTGAACAAGAGAGAGAGAGAGAGAGAGAGAGAGAGAGAGAGAGAGAGAGAGAGAGGAGCAAGAAGAGAAAGGAATTTAAAGGGGAAGAGAAATTAATTTAAAGGGGAAGAAGGTGGAGGAAGAGGAGAAGGAAGCGGAGGACACACACACACAAAAGAGAGCGCGAGAACGCGCGCACGCATGCACACACACACACACACCACACACACACACACACACACACACACACACACACACACACACACACACACAGTGAGGGAGGGAGAGAGAGAGAAAAAGATTGAATGACAATGACAAATGACGTGTTTGTTTGACCATTGGCCTTAACGAAAGAGAGAGAGAGAGAGAGAGAGAGAGATGAGAGAGAGAGAGAGAGGAGAGAGAGAGAGAGAGAGAGAGAGAGGGGGGGGGCGGGCTGTGGTCATGCACTTTTTAATTATCGATTGGAGAAAGCAAATCCCATCACCCCCCCCCCCCCCCCCCCTCCCCACCCTTCCCGTTCCTTGGCTAGAATTTGCCAGGGCCACCATTGGCGAAATTCTGCACTAGCGACCGTGTTTTAGATGACACTACTGTAAACCCAACTTGGCGAGATTTTACATTTGTTCGTTTGTTTTGTAATCATATGTTCATCCCACTTTTGCGAGATTTTGCCTCAGTGACGCTTTGAAAACAATAGTTTATTCCATGAAATGATAGTTTATATCCCATCTTTTTGACATTTAGCATTAGTAACCATCTTGAAAAAAAAAGTTTTAATTCCACTTTGGGAGATTTTGCATCAGTGACCATTTGAAAAAAGAAATCGTAGTTTAAATTCCCACATTAGCGAGATTTTGCGTCAATGACCATTTGAAAAAAAAAAAAACCCAATGTTTTAACCCCACATCTGCGAGATTTTCGCATTAGTGACCGTTTTTTAAATATCTTACCTTTATTCCCATTTTTTTGCGAGATTTTGCATCAGTGACCCCCCCCCCCCCCCCCCAACCCCCCCCCCTTCTTCCTTTTTTCTTTTTCTTTTTTGCTTCTATTTCTATCCCACCTTCGGATCCTCGGAGATAAATCGAAACGTCTGCCGCAAAAGAGGCAATGAGAAGAAGAAAACTTGGGCATACCGCTCACATGCCTCTGAGGACGAGAATATACACAGGAGGAAAAAGAGAGGGACAGGAGAGCTAGTAGTGGGGGGGGGGGGGGGGAGGAAGTGGGCGGAGGGAGGAAAGGGGAGGTGACCCCGGGGAGGGGAGGAGAGGGGTTCTCATTCGCGGGCATCGGCAGAGAGAGAGAGAGAGAGAGAGAGAGGAGAGAGAGAGAGAGAGAGGGGGGGGGGGGGGGGGGGGG
>JADBJO010004467.1:57500-60000 GCA_016801955.1 Conus betulinus | reverse complement strand
AGTTGCTGAGACGTTTTGCAGATGCACATTCTTCGTTTGCTCTTCTTCTTCTTCTTCTTCTTCTTCTTCTTCTAAGTGTGTCTGTTGGGGGATTAGGCATTATGCGCATGATTTGTAATGATGATAATGATGAGTTACATTATATCGTATAATATTATATTATATGTTATGTTACATTACATTACGTTATATGATGTGATATGATATATGTTACATTATTATATTATATTATATATTATATTATAGTATATAGTATAGTATAGTATAGTATAGTATAGTATAGTATAGTATAGTATGTAGAATATTTTATCATACTATATAGCAAAGTATACTATAGTACGGTATAGTATAACACAGTATAATTATGATTATGATAATCATCGTCGTCATCATCAGCAGCAGCAGCATCATCAACAACGACAACAACAACAACAAAAACATCAAGCTGTTTGTTGTTACCAAAAGCCTGTTCAGGATTGGCGGTGGGGGGGGGTGGGGGGGGGGGGGGGGGGGGGGGGGGGGGGGGCAAAACAGACCAGAAACAGAATGAATGTCGGCCCGATGATAGATTAGATAGGGAACCCTGTCCTCCTTGTGAGTTGCAAAAAAAAAACATGAGGCATCAACTTTGTCAGTCATGTTGGAAAAACAATATCTCCTCATGGGATCCTCCCCATCTCTCTCTCTCTCTCTCTCTCTCTCTCTCTCTCTCACACACACACACACACACACACACACACACACACACACACACACACACACACACACACACACACACACGCGAGCCAGCGTTTGGGGGAAAACGAAATAGGTCATACGTCAGCGAAAGTGTGTCCATAGGGGCATCACTCCAAACAGTTTTTTTCTGTCTTTCTTTCTTTCTTTTTCTGCCATTCTTTTTCCTGCCATCGTTCGTTCCTCTCAGCCAGTCTATCTTTGTCTTTGTCTTTCTCTCTTTCTTCATTCATTCATTCATTCATTCATTCATTCATTCATTCATTCATTCATTCATTTTTTTCTTTCATTTTGTCTGTCTGTCTGTCTTTCTTTCTTTAGTTCGGCCTTTCTTTCTGTGTTTCTATGCATTCATTATTTCTGTCGTTCATTCTCTCTATCTTTAGCTTCATCCTGGCTTGGGCAGTGGGTGTGTTTAAACGCAGAGGACAAGAAATCTACAGAATATAGTCTGTGAACTATATTCACCACGGTAATTCTATCTAGTGTATCGTGTATTCAGTTAACTGTTTACTCATTTATTCATTATGTTGTTCGATTGATTACATTTCATTTGAACCGCGCTTTAAGATTTGACGGCTTAACCTGAGATATGGTCTAGCCAACAACAACAAGAACGACAGGAGCAACTTCATCATCATCATCATCATCATCATCATCATCATCATCATCATCATCATCATCAACAACAAACAACAACACAAACAGGAACTAAAACCAAACTCACAAAAAGGGCGTACTCACACAGATCACGCACGAATGCACACGCACGCGCGCACACAACACACACACACACACACACACACACACACACACACACACACACACACACACACACACCACGCCATAAGAGAACTTAAGAGACTGAGAGTGGGAGAGAGAGAGAGAGAGAGAGAGACTATCTAAAAAAGAAAAAGAAAGTATCCACTTTTCAGGGGTAGTATTGTGTTCTTTACAATGAAACGCCAAAATTCAACTTAACTGAAAAGCGGGTAATCGTCTTCATAGTAATACATATCTAAACAAGAAAAGAAAGTATCCACTTTTCAGGGACGATAGTATTGATGTTCTTTACAATGAAACAAAGAAACAAACACATAAAAAGGTGTAATGACTCCCTTTAGAAGTCCATATCATGGACAAGACCATTTGGATGGCTCACTGTGGAGTCATTTTGAAGGGCGTTTAGACTAAGATTTCTTGATCTCAGCTTGGCGAGACAAATGACATGCCACATGCTCGTTTGGGATCGAAATATACTGGCTTGTTTCAAGCATGCTTTACAACTGTAGAATCAGTCGTATTACCTCCGTACGCTTGTTTTCAAGCATGCTTTAAAACTGTAGAATCAGTCGTATTATCTCCGTACGCTTGTTTCAAGCATGCTTTAAAACTGTAGAATCAGTCGTAGTACCTCCGTACGCTTGTTTAAAGCATGCTTTACAACTGTAGAACCAGTCGTATTATCTCCGTACTTTCTATTTTAGAGTGCCATTTTTTTTTGTATACCATTGGAAGCTGTTTTCCTGTCCTTCAAAACGAATAAAACGAATCCTGTCCTTTTAAAAAGAATCCGTCATCACATCCATCGAGAGAGAGAGAGACGAGAGAGAGGAGAGAGAGAGAGAGAGAGAGAGAAGAGGGGGGGGGGGGGGGGAGAAAGGAGAAAGGTAGAGGAAGGGGGAGGGAGGGTCATGCAAGAGCTAATTTCACGAAGGAAGTTGGTTCAGCGAAGTCATGTTTGAAATGTTTTACACACACTGCA
>JADBJO010004467.1:47500-50000 GCA_016801955.1 Conus betulinus | reverse complement strand
ATCTCTCTCTCTCTCTCTCTCTCTCTCTCTCTCTCTCTCTCTCTCTCTCTCTATTCCACACAAGATCCGGAAGTGTGTTTCTCTCTCTCTCTCCTCTCCTCCCCCCCCCCCCCCTCCCCCCTCTCTCTCTCTCTCTCTCTCTCACACACACACACACACACACACACACACACACACACACAAGACCCGGCAGGCTGCCAGGAAGCACAGACGCTGTCATGGAGTCAAGGGAGGGCAGCAAGGTGCCAATACACACGGCTTCATCGTTAGTGCCAGACTGGCCTGCACCTCAAGGTGCCAATACACACGGCTTCATCGTTAGTGCCAGACTGGCCTGCACCTCAAGGTGCCAATACACACGGCTTCATCGTTAGTGCCAGACTGGCCTGCACCTCAAGGTGCCAATACACAAGGCTTCATCGTTAGTGCCAGACTGGACTACACCTCAAGGTACCAATACACACGGCTTCATCGTTAGTGCCAGACAGGCCTGCACCTCAAGGTGCCAATACACACGGCTTCATCGTTAGTGCCAGACTGGCCTGCACCTCAAGGTGCCAATACACAAGGCTTCATCGTTAGTGCCAGACTGGCCTGCACCTCAAGGTGCCAATACACAAGGCTTCATCGTTAGTGCCAGACTGGACTACACCTCAAGGTGCCAATACACAAGGCTTCATCGTTAGTGCCAGACTGGCCTGCACCTCAAGGTGCCAATGCATAAGGCTTCATCGTTAGTGCCAGACTGGCCTGCACCTCAAGGTGCCAATACACAAGGCTTCATCGTTGGTGCCAGACTAGACTACACCTCATGGTGCCCAATACACACGGCTTCATCGTAAATGCCAGACTGGCCTGCACCTTAAGCTGCCAATACACACGGCTTCATCGTTAGTGCCAGACTGGCCTGCACCTCAAGGTGCCAGTCTGCACCTCAAGGTGCCAGTACACACGGCTTCATTGTTAGTGCCAGACTGGCCTGCACCTCAAGGTGCCAATACACATGGCTTCATCGTAAATGCCAGACTGGCCTGCACCTCAAGGTGCCAATACACACGGCTTCATCGTTAGTGCCGGACTGGCCTGCACCTCAAGGTGCCAATACACACGGCTTCATCGTTAGTGCCGGACTGGCCTGCACCTCAAGGTGCCAATACACACGGCTTCATCGTTAGTGCCGGACTGGCCTGCACCTCAAGGTGCCAATACACACGGCTTCATCGTTAGTGCCGGACTGGCCTGCACCTCAAGGTGCCAATACACACGGCTTCATCGTTAGTGCCGGACTGGCCTGCACCTCAAGGTGCCAATACACACGGCTTCATCGTTAGTGCCGGACTGGCCTGCACCTCAAGGTGCCAGTACACACGGCTTCATCGTTAGTGCCGGACTGGCCCGCACCTCAAGGTGCCAGTACACACGGCTTCATCGTTAGTGCCGGACTGGCCTGCACCTCAAGGTGCCAATACACACGGCTTCATCGTTAGTGCCAGCCTGGCCTGCACCTCAAGGTGCCAATACACACGGCTTCATCGTTAGCGCCAGACTGGCCTGCACCTCAAGGTGCCAATACACACGGCTTCATCGTTAGCGCCAGCCTGGCCTGCACCTCAAGGTGCCAATACACACGGCTTCATCGTTAGCGCCGGACTGGCCTGCACCTCAAGGTGCCAATACACACGGCTTCATCGTTAGCGCCGGACTGGCCTGCACCTCAAGGTGCCAGTACACACGGCTTCATCGTTAGCGCCGGACTGGCCTGCACCTCAAGGTGCCAGTACACACGGCTTCATCGTTAGCGCCGGACTGGCCTGCACCTCAAGGTGCCAGTACACACGGCTTCATCGTTAGCGCCGGACTGGCCTGCACCTCAAGGTGCCAGTACACACGGCTTCATCGTTAGCGCCGGACTGGCCTGCACCTTAAGGTGCCAGTACACACGGCTTCATCGTTAGCGCCGGACTGGCCTGCACCTCAAGGTGCCAGTACACACGGCTTCATCGTTAGCGCCAGACTGGCCTGCACCTCAAGGTGCCAGTACACACGGCTTCATCGTTAGCGCCAGACTGGCCTGCACCTCAAGGTGCCAGTACACACGGCTTCATCGTTAGCGCCAGACTGGCCTGCACCTCAAGGTGCCAGTACACACACACGGCTTCATCGTTAGCGCCAGACTGGCCTGCACCTCAAGGTGCCAATACACACGGCTTCATCGTTAGTGCCAGACTGGCCTGCACCTCAAGGTGCCAGTACACACGGCTTCATCGTTAGTGCCAGCCTGGCCTGCACCTCAAGGTGCCAGTACACACGGCTTCATCGTTAGTGCCAGCCTGGCCTGCACCTCAAGGTGCCAGTACACACGGCTTCATCGTTAGTTCCAGACGGGCCTGCACCTCTGGCTGATTTCACTTACGAAAGTGGAATGGGGAACCAGAGGAGGAGAAAAGAAAGAAGAAAGAAAAAAAAAAAGACAAGAACGCGAATGGCAGAGGATGAACTA
>JADBJO010004467.1:35000-42500 GCA_016801955.1 Conus betulinus | reverse complement strand
GAGGGAATGTGAGAGGAGACACAGGGAAAGGTAGCACTAGAGGGAATGTGAGAGGAGACACAGGGAAAGGTAGCACTAGAGGGAATGTATAAAGGAGACACAGGGAAAGGTAGCACTAGACGGAATGTATAAAGGATACACAGGGAAAGATAACACTAGAGGGAATGTATAAAGGAGACACAGGGAAAGGTAGCACTGGAGGGAATGTATAAAGGAGACACGGGGAAAGGTAGCACTGAAGGGAATGTATAAAGGAGACACGGGGAAAGGTAGCACTAGAGGGAATGTATAAAGGAGACACAGGGAAAGGTAGCACTGGAGGGAATGTATAAAGGAGACACGGGGAAAGGTAGCACTAGAGGGAATGTATAAAGGAGACACAGGGAAAGGTAGCACTAGAGGGAATGTGTAAAGGAGACACAGGGAAAGGTAGCACTAGACGGAAATGTATAAAGGAGACACGGGGAAAGGTAGCACTAGAGGGAATGTATAAAGGAGACACAGGGAAAGGTAGCACTAGACGGAATGTATAAAGGATACACAGGGAAAGATAACACTAGAGGGAATGTATAAAGGAGACACAGGGAAAGGTAGCACTGGAGGGAATGTATAAAGGAGACACGGGGAAAGGTAGCACTGGAGGGAATGTATAAAGGAGACACGGGGAAAGGTAGCACTAGAGGGAATGTATAAAGGAGACACAGGGAAAGGTAGCACTAGAGGGAATGTGTAAAGGAGACACAGGGAAAGGTAGCACTAGACGGAATGTATAAAGGAGACACGGGGAAAGGTAGCACTAGAGGGAATGTATAAAGGAGACACAGGGAAAGGTAGCACTAGAGGGAATGTGTAAAGGAGACACAGGGAAAGGTAGCACTAGACGGAATGTATAAAGGAGACACGGGGAAAGGTAGCACTAGAGGGAATGTATAAAGGATACACAGGGAAAGGTAGCACTAGAGGGAATGTGTAAAGGAGACACAGGGAAAGGTAGCACTGGAGGGAATGTATAAAGGAGACACAGGGAAAGGTAGCACTGGAGGGAATGTATAAAGGAGACACAGGGAAGGTAGCACTAGACGGAATGTATAAAAGGAGACAGGCCAAAAAGAGGAAAAGGAAAAAGTTTCTATCCATGCTTACAAAGTTGTGTTGGAAGGATGAAAGGTACCCTTTGCTCAAGGCTATCCCTAAAATCTTATAGGCAGACAGCCTCCTCTGCTACCTTTGCTCCCCCCTTCCCTTCATCCACACACACACACACACACACACACACACACACACACACACACACACACACACACACACACACACACTGCTGCATCGACACCTACACACGACCTGTCCCTGACCAGACTCTCCACTAGAGAAGGTTTTTTTTTTTCCATAGAAGAGACACGGGGTAAACTCAAGATAACGAGATCTTGCGTGGGTGGACACGAGTTGTCACAGTGAGCTTGCACGTGCTGCCAACAAGAAACTGACATGGATTACTGTATGAACCAATCGTGAAGTATTTTACAGTAGATGACCAGTGGTCCACACTGACGCATTTATTAATTAGGTCAAATTAATATTGTCTTGAAAAGGACACAGTCCAGACAGAAAACCTTGTCAAATCTTTGCCAGGTCATTACTATAATGATGGAAGAATTGTTAACTTTGACTTGTTTCCCCCCACTACTTAATTATTCAGAAAACCTTTTCTTATTATGTGCTGCTGGGTTTTTTTCCCACGGAACACTAACCTATTTAAACTATCAAAAAAGTAAACAAACTTCAATGAGAGAAGGATAGTTACGTCACTTAACATCCTAGCGAAAGGAACAAACCAGTCACTATACAAAGGGGACGTGTTTCAACCAATCAGTCTCCTTCAGGCAGAGCAAGTCGGTTGTCTCGCCTGTAGAAAGGCCAGCAAGTCGAAACGCGCTGCATTGCACGCAGTCCATTTTGCTCCGTTTTGCTTGGCGGTCTAGTGACTTCACTCTCAGTCTCTGGCTCAGCATCCTGTCTGCAGTCTGTCTGCTTTAAAACTGCACTCTAATCAGCTTTTTTGGTGAAACATCCTTGAGTGCCTGCTTTTTTTTTTTTTTTTATATATTAGTATTATCACTTTCCTACCGGAAGGAGAGAACGGTCTGGAATAAAAACGAAAGGCAGGCAGGTGGACATGGGGAAAGAGGGGGGTGGGGGTAGGCGGGGGGGATGTGATGACGGGGAGGGGGGGGGGGGCGTCTGGGTTCGATCTGAGAAGAGCAGGGGAGTTCCAGTTTCTTAACATAGCGCGAAAGTTTCTGTTGTTTTGTTTTGTTTTGTTTGATTTGGTTTCGTTTCGTTTTGCTTCGTTTTCCGGGGTCATAAATCTGTACGAGACTGACAGCTGGAACAACCATGCAGATTTGTTATTTTCTGGGAGGTTTTTTTTTTTTAGACTAGTTTTTCAACCCCCTGAGTCTTTAGTTTCTTTCCTTTTCTTGCACTCTCTGTCTCTCTTGGATTCGAAGAAACTAGAGACAGAGGAGAGGTGGTTCTTATAACCTCACATGCTTGGGAAGAGGATTAAGATATAACGCTTCACCCACATCACCACATTAGAAAAAACAACAACAACCAAAAACGAACAAAAATAAAAGAAAAAAAAGAATTGCAGATACACTCATTCACCCACTCTGCATCATACCGCTGTGCCAAACAACAAAATTGCAGCAACCACAGCAGCAGCAGCAGCAGCAGCAGCAGCAACAACAACAACGACAGCGACGACGATGACAACAACAGCCACCACAACAACAATAACACACACACACACACACACACACACACACACACACACACACACACGTCTAATATCACGATTAGTGGAAAGACGTTAAATAAATGACACACACACACACACACACACACACACACACACACACACACACAAGTGCGCGCGCGCGCGCAAACACACACATGCTGTCATATCGGGGAGTTTCGAGTTTCCTTATAAAGGAACACGGCGGTAACCCGAGGCAACGGCATTTTGCGTGGGTAGAAAAATGAGTTTTTAAGGCTGGACTTGCGCGTGCCTCGCAAACGCAGAAGGATAAAAATGAGTGGGGGGGGGGGGGGGGGGGGGGGGGGGGAGAAGAACCTGCGAGCAAGGAAGAGCGATGCAGTTTCGATCGGTTAAAATGGTAAAAATCTTTCCGCAGACTCTCTAAGCCATGTGACAGACAGACAGAGTGATGGAAGTCCAGCTGTACTCGGAGCCTGAGAGGGAGGGAGGGGTGGAGGGATGCGGAAGAGCTTGGAGAGTGGAAGATAGGTGGGGGGGGGGGAGGGGTTAAACTTCCTGTTTCTCTACATCTCTGTCGTCCTTCTGCCCCCCCCCCCCCCCCTCCCCCCACACACACTCCACCTTCCCCTGAATCCATCTCGCTATCCCTAGGGCTCTTTATGCTTCAGATTACAAGAACAAGATCTGGACCCCCCTACTCTTGTTCGAGCGATTGCTTCCACCCCCCCCCCCCCCCCAATCCAAGTGCCCTGTCTGGGGAGGGGGGGGAGGGGGGGAATGTCGATACTGCTCCCCCTTCTCCCCTCCCCTCTCCAGTAATATCCTGTTGCAACTGCTGAGGACAGAGGGAAGACGAGAGAGGGGATGGGGGCAGGAGAGGAGGGGTGGAGTAGACGGGAGGACAGGGGGGGGGGGGGGGGGGGGAGAGAGAGAGAGAGGGAGAGAGAGAGAGAGAGAGAGAGAGAGAGAGGGGTAGAAAGAGAGTTTCCAGGACTGGTAACGCGCCTTATGCTAGCCAGACAGAAACTCACACCATGGACGTAGAAGAAAACTCTCACAGGAAAATGTACCTCGCCAGACTAAAACTCGCCAGTGACGTAAACGAAAGCCTCACAGCAAAATGTACCTCTCCAGACAAAAACTCGCCAGTGACATAAAAGAAAAGACTCGCAGGAAAATGTACCTCGCCAGACTAAAACTCACCAGTGACATAAAAGAAAAGCCTCACAGCGAAATGTACCTCGCCAGAATAAAACTCGCCAGTGACGTAAAAGAAAAGCCTCACAGCAAAATGTACCTCGCCAGACTAAAACTCACCAGGGCGCCCAACAATGTCGCGGGAAAATGTACATCGTTTGACTAAAAACTCACCAGTGACGTAGAACAGAAACTTCACAGGAGAACGTACCTCGTCAAAACTAATGAAGTTCATCACCAATGAAGTAAGAAAAAAAAAAAAAACGTCACAGAAAAAAAAAATATATATACCTCAGCAGGCTTAAAGCTCACAAGTGACGTGAAAGAAAAACGTCAAAGGAAATTCTCTTTCGCCAGACTAGAGCTTATCAGTGAAGTAGCAGAAAACCCTCACAGGAAAAATCTACCTTGCCAGACTAAAAATTCAAACATCCAGTGACGCAGTCGAAAAGCGTTGTAGGAAGAAAATGTACTAAACTTCACCAGCGACATCAGAGAAAACCCTCACAGGAAAATGAATCATGTCAGATTAAAACTCAACGGTGATGGAGGAAAAAAAAGTCAAACACGAAAAAAAATGTAAACAGGGTGGTGAATACATGTGGAAAGATTATTAGCAAAAAACAAGAACAGCTAGGTAAATTGTATGAATGTCGTGTCACACAAAATGCTGACAGATCTCATGTTCTTTCAAAAAACTACAATGTTCTACTATCTGGACGAAGATTCTGAAATTCCAAAATTCAAAACAAATAGAACCCAGAACAGTTTCGTTCCCAACTCCATTAAACTCCTGAATCAGAACTGAACTTTCAATAAGATCCGGTTCGGAAAGCTTGTGTGTGTGTGTGTGTGTGTGTGTGTGTGTGTGTGTGTGTGTGTGTGTGTGTGTGTGTGTGTGTGTGTTGGGGGGTGGTGGTGTGGTGGTGGTGGTGGGGCTGGGTGGGTGTAATTCTGTGTGTGTGTGTGTGTGTGTGTGTGTGTGTGTGTGTGTGTGTGTGTGTGTGTGTGATTTGTGATTTGTTAATTATAGATCCAAAGGCATGTTTTTTATGGCCACTCTTAATTTCTCTTCGGAGGCAATAAAGGGTTCTTGACTTAAGATGAGAACACATGTCATGTATTTGAGGGTACAAAACCTGTTGGAGGCAGTGCACGTATTACTGGTATGAGACATGCATAATGGAAGGGAAAAGGCGAAACTAAAACAATCAGAAAATAATTACGACATTAACCTGCTAAAATAAGCTTTGATGTTATGTGCCACTTGTGGAAAGAAGAAAATGTCTTACAGCACAGTGGTGCATGCATATGCATATGTATGTGTGTGTGTATACGTGTGTGTGTGTGTGTGTGTGTGTGTGTGTGTGTGTGTGTGTGTGTGTGTGTGTGTGTGTGTGTGTGTGCGCATGATATCGGATTTAGATTTGATCTTGGAATTACACGTTGCACACTTTGCTATAGTACACGACACAACACCACTATACCGTCCAGATCCAAATATATCCGACCCGGCACGGCACGACACGGCACGGCACGGCACGACACGGCACTACACTACACTACACTACACTACACGGCACTACACTACACTACACTGCACCACACTACACTACACTACACTACACTACACTACACTACACTACGCTGCTCTACAACAAATGGGTCGAGAGAGGTAAGGGGGTAGATGGGGACGGAGAGGGGGTTTGCAATACATCACACCCAGGTATCAATTAGCCTGCATGTTCTCGCTTTTCCAGCCCCTTCATTTGCAATGCCAATTTCAGTTTCAGTTTCACCAAGGTGTCACTGCGTTGGAACCAATCCACAAACACCCTTGCACACCTCTTAAACCATGGGTGAACAGAGTTTTTCAGATAAATAAGCAGATAACGTAGTTGAGTAAATAAATAAGAGAGAGAGAGAGAGAGAGAGAGAGAGAGAGAGAGAGAGAGAGGAGAGAGAGAGAGAGAGAGAGAGAGCTGGGTGTTGGAAACGGAAGCTTTTTTTTTTTTTTTTTTTAAAGATATCGTACAACAATAAAACACAATGCAACGCGTCACAATAGTCCACAACACAGTAAATGCTTGCAGTGAAATGCCATGAACAAAGCATAATGAAGTACAATTATAGAATTTAATAAACACAATGTACAGTAATAGATATGACACATGGACATTACAGTGCAATGCGGTACAGTTCAGCACATTACAATCTAATAAACAGTCAATAATAATAAATGCTGTACGCCAAAACTACACCCCTGGATGCTGTTGGATGAAGTATGGCGTGGTGCAAGGCACAGCTCAGTGAGTGTCAATATAATTCAGTAAAATGAAAAACTGGACACTATGATAAATGCAATACGCTGCACTACTCCACTAGATGATACTGTGCAGTGTTACGAGGTAAAAATGTTGTACAGTGCAGTATGGATTGCAGTGCGACACACTTCAGTACAGTGTGACAAATGTATGGCGATATCACTCAGAGCAGTGTAATACCAAATCATGTGGTAGAATGCAACACAGTACATTGCAAAACAACGCAGTGCAGTGTAACTCAGTACACTGCAAAACAACGCAGTGCAGTGTAACTCAGTACAGTGCAAAAAAAACGCAGTGCAATGTAACTCAGTACAGTGCAAAACAACGCAGTGCATTGCAAAACAACGCAGTGCAATGTAACTCAGTACAGTGCAAAACAACGCAGTGCAGTGCAACTCAGTACACTGCAAAACAACGCAGTGCAATGTAACTCAGTACAGTGCAAAACACAACGCAGTGCAATGTAACTCAGTACAGTGCAAAACAACGCAGTGCAGTGCAACTCAGTACAGTGCAAAACAACGCAGTGCAGTGTAACTCAGTACAGTGCAAAACAACGCAGTGCAGTGCAACTCAGTACAGTGCAAAACAACGCAGTGCAATGTAACTCAGTACAGTGCAAAACAACGCAGCAATGTAACTCAGTACAGTGCAGTTTAATCCAGTCACATTTCAGTGTCGTTTAACACTATAGACTGGACAATACTGTGAACGTGGTACACAACACTTCATTTCTGGATTATACAAGGCAGTGCAATATGTCAGAATGCTATATTATACAGTATGGCAGTGTACACTACACTACGCTACGAGATAATTCAAGGCGATGCAATGTGACAAAGTGCTATATTGTTCAGTATGGCAGTGTGTCAGAATGCTGTATAATGCGATATGACAAGGCAATGCTTCAGCACACTGTGGTTAAGGAATGGCAATACCACACAGAGCAGTGTGTGACACCAAATTTTGGAGTGAAAATGCAATTCAACACAGTAAGAAAAAAACAAGACGTTGCACTGCAGTTCAGTACTAGGCAGTCCAATCCAATCCAACACCAAGGCGTTTTTTCATTTAAGCAGGTAGGCGTACCATTCGCAGATTTTTTTTTCTTTTCTCTTTTTTTAAAAAAAAATATCTTTAATCAAGACAAGATAACGCAAGACAACACAGCGCATTACATCATCATAGTCATCA
>JADBJO010004467.1:22500-25000 GCA_016801955.1 Conus betulinus | reverse complement strand
TTGCAGATAAGCAGGTGGGAGGGCATAGCATAGCATCCAGGAATGGACAGGCCTGACCTTTGGCGATTCCCAGAGCAGCAGAGGACAGACGGAGATGGAGGAGGGCTGCCAGCTCTGGAAGTGTGATGATGATGATGATGACGATGTGTTGCGCTGCGTTGTCCTGTCTGGATGAAACAAAACTGTCAGCGAATGGTTCATCACCCTACTAGCTTGAATTGGATTGCGCTGCTCTGAATTTCAGCGCATTGTCATTTTGGGCTATACTTTACTGTTGAGTTGTATTATTATCATTATTATTATTATCATTATTTATTTATTTATTTTTTTTTTTTTTTTGGATACATTTTCCAGTGAAGTTCTTTTGACGTTGGTGGTTGAGTTTTAGTCGAATATATATATTTTCCTTCGATATTCTCTTTCTCTTTAGTGTCACTGTTGAGGTTAGTGTGGCGAGGTGTGTTTTCCTGTCAGAGTTTTCTTCCATGTCACTGGCTCATGACCATTGCTGGGAGCTTTTTTCCTTCAACTCCTCTCCCTCCCTCACCCCTTCGACTTCTCTTATCTCTCTCTCCCTCTCCCTCTCTCTCTCTCTCTCTCTCTCTCTCTCTCTCTCTCTGTCCTGTCCTCCCATCTTCTCCACCCCTCCTCACATGCCCCTATCATTTCTCTCGCGCCTTCCCTTTGTCCTCAGCAGTGGCAACAGGATATCACCAGGCGGAGCCAGTATCGACATTCCCCCTGAGAGAGACTCGGGTTGGAGGGAGCTGAAAGCAATCGCTGGAACAAAAGTACGGGTCCAGATCTTGTTCTTGTAATCTGAAGCATAAAGAGCTCTCAGGGCAGCGAATGGATGAGGGCAGCAGGCGGGTGGGGGTGGGGGTGGGTGGTGGGGGAGGAAGACATAGATGCAGGGAAACGGAAAGAAATCCCCCCCGGCCCAACTGTCTTCCCCCTCTCTCATGTTCAGAGCACTGCTGGAGTTCTACCAGCCAGTCTCTCTGTCAAATGGATTATCGAGTCGGCGGAAAGATTTGTACCATTTTAACCTGTCGAAACTGCATCGCTCTTCCCAGCTCGCAGGTTCTTCTCCCCCCCCCCCCCCCCCCCCCCCCCCCTCGCCTTCCACCTCCCCCACGCACAAGTCCAGCCTTAAAAACTCGTTTCATTCCACGCGAGATGACGTTGCCCTGAGTTACTGCCGCAAGTCTTTATAAGGAAACTCAAAACCCCTCCTATATGATAGTGTGTATGTGTGTGTGTGTGTGGGGGGAGGGGGGGGGGGGAGAGGTGTTGTTGTTGTCGTTGGTGTGGTGGTGGTGGTGGTGGTGGCGCTGCTGCTGCAGTTGCTGCTGCTGTTTTGTTGTGGGGTATAGCAGTGAGATGCAGAGTAAGAAAAGAGTGTTTACTGATTTTTTTCTTTCATTTCTTTTTTTTTTCCAAATGTAGTCTTGAGTAAAGCATTATCTCTAAATCCTCTTCACAACTATCTGAGGTTATAAGAACCACCTGTATTCTATCTCTACTTTATATTTCAGTCCAAGAGAGACAGAGAGTGCAAGAGAAGGACAGGAAATAAAAAAAACCAGGGATCAGAAAGGGATCTCACTAGCTCCCAGAAAAAGAAAATGTTGAAAGTTGTTCCAGCTCAGTCTCCAATGAGTCACGAACCTGGAAAACAAACAAACGAACAAAGAAAGAAAGAAACAAACAACAAAACAAGCAAACAAACAGAAACTTTTGAAACGTTAACCAACCGACGCTGCATTGCTCTCCTGAGATCGAACCCAGACCCTCCAGGACCCCCCATCACCAACCACTCTTTCTCCCTCCCTCCCCATTCCCGCCTACCTTCCTCATTTCTTGTTCCAGTCCCGTCTCTTCTTCCGAATGTGACAATGCCACTCTCTCTCTCTCTCTCTCTCTCTCTCTCTCTCTCTCTCTCTCTCTCTCTCACACACACACACACACACACACACACACACACACACACACACACACACCACACACACACACACACACACACACACACACACACACACACACACACACACACACACACACACACACAATTAGTCAAAGCATGGTTCTCGAAAAAAGGCTGATCAGAATGTGTTCCGAAATAGAGAGCCAGCAGCAGACAGGTTTCAGAGCCAGAGACTTAAAAAGAGGCGTCACTAGACCGCCAGGTGAACTAAACAAGCGGAATTCCCCGAAGATGGAGTATGGCTGCCTTAATGGCGTGATAAAAAAAACGGTCATGCACACACAAAACTCCACTCCCCTTGTTGGGCAGATGGGATTAATCCTTGCCTGTCTATAAAGGGAGTGTCCGCAGGAGTATCAGCCTGCGTACGCAGAAGAAGGAGATGACAAACGGAATACGCGCAATGCACACGCTGCACGTTTCGACCTGCTGGTCTTTTACACGCAAGAAAAAAAAACTTGTCTTGCCTGAAGAAGACCGATTGGTTGAAACATGTTCCTTTCGTGTTGTGAC
>JADBJO010004467.1:0-5000 GCA_016801955.1 Conus betulinus | reverse complement strand
CTATGTACAAGGTTACGATTTGGGATTGGCCCTGGAGGATTACAGCATTTGTTGTTGTTTCGTCATATCCCATCTGTGCTTCCGAGCTGAATCTTCAAGATATTGTATCTGTCTTATGTTCCAGATTGAACTTGTCAGAATGTGGGATAGATAGATTCAGATGAAGAAAGAAGGATATCACAATTCAAAAACATCAGATTTATTTCTTGCAGCTTCCTTAGCATAAAAGTCAGCTAAATCATTGCCCACGTAAACTAGAGTGCCCTGGAAAACCATAACAGAGTTACATCGATACCCCGGGGGTATTAACTGAATGAATGAGAAATAAGATCTCACACACCAAGTCTGAACGACTAGATTTTGATTGACAATGTAAAGCCGTAAGCGCTGATTTTGAGTCCGATAGTATAAGTATTTGTCTATGTATAACGGGCATGTCAAGTATAAAATCTAGTGCTTTCAAAATAGCAAATAACTGCTGCTAAAAATAGAGAACATCCTTTCGTAATATGGAATTTCTTTCTGATGCTAAGCGCTGGTATTACAAAGGAAAGCCCCAACATCGGAAGAATCTAAAACAGAACCATCCGTGAAAATGTGTAGATGGGAATCGTATTTCCTGTCTATCAAGTCTTTGGCATAGGATGATAGTAACAGAGGATTATCTTTTTTATTTTAATCTCCGTAAGAGTAGATTATTTCAGCCTGCTCTGACAACCACGAAGGGTATGAACAACATGGAACCTGGGCAATACCATCAAGAGACAGGTTGCAGTTCTGAAACAATGGGGGAAAACATAATCACCTAGGGACATGTATACCGATTTGTTACGGATCTCTCTTGAAATATACGTGCTGCCATCCAGTTCAGTCATTACTGAATTTGGGATGGTTCTAGCCCTCACTGTAAAATTACAGGCGCAACTTAGCCTGTGTGTTCATTTAAGGGTAACACACCAGCCTCCTTGTACGTCAAATCAATTGAAGCCCATCGGGGAAGTCCTAATGCAATTTTAAAGGCTAACGAGTCAATACTGGTAAGCTTGTGTAAATCTGTCTTTCCAGCTGTAAAAAAAAAAACTTCTTGGCCATATGACAGAATTGAACGAACTAACTGAGGCGACATAGACGAGATTAGATCCCCAGTTAATCAGAGGTATGGCAGAAAACAAAAGAACACGTAATAAACCAATTTTTTTCCTAGCCTTTTCTACAAGGAAAAATTTATATGTTTACTCCAAAAAAGTTTATAGTGGAAGATTACTCCGAGAAACTTAACTTGTTTGCTTGGGTATATCAAATTATTATCAACCCTTATAGAGATAGCTTCTCTGCCTTCAAAACGCAATTGTTTTTTTGTAAAAGACAACAAAGACAGTTTTGTGAGCAGATAAACCAAAACCCATTTGATTTCATGTAATGAAAAATATTGTCAACTATTTCCTGATACTGTTCAATGATTTTTCTTTCTTTTGGTTTGTTGTTTGGAAAAAATTGCAGTTTACATTTCTCCACAGAGCAATATCATCTGCATATAGAGCTAATGTGGCACCTTTTGTATTAACCTGTTTAATATCGTAAAGCATTAGCGAGGAAAAGTGTTGGAGCGATTACACTTCCTTGGGGAACACCCATGTTAATAGTCTTAGAAGTTGATAAAGCTCTCCATGTAGATTGACTTGGATAGTTCTGTCCGATAAGAAAAAGCTTTTAGAAATTGAAAAAAAACGACCTCGTATTCCTACTTCATGTGCTTTGTACAACAATTTAGAATGCCATACTGAATCGTAGGCTCTATGAACATCAAAGAACGTTGCAAGGGTCGAATAACGCTTGGCAAGAGCTTTTTTTTCACATTTGAGGATAAGTGGACAATGTGGTCTGTGACTCCTCTACCTTTCCTAAAACCAGCCTGGAATAAAGGCAAGACTCCATTTTTTTTCAAGGAAATGTTCTATTCTGTTTTTCATGATTCTTTCAAAAAGTTTTCCAATGTGAGGTGTTAAAGAAATAGGTCGAAAACTAGAGGGGAAGAGTTTTTGGTTTTCCTTGTTTAAGGATTGGGATGACAGTAGCTTTTTTTTCCAATCTGTAGGGAGCATTCCAGTATTCCAGCAAATCTGAAAGAACTCCAACAACTTTGATAACCCGGTTTTACACGTTTAAGTGCGAAACAGAGTTCATGCATTGTTAAGTTTGTGTTTATATATAAAGTGTTACTTTCTATATTAGTCTGCTCAATGTTTTGGAATTTATCCTCAAACTCCTTTCTACGAATTTGTTCAGATTGAGATAAACACTCAGTCTGACTCATTGAAGCAAAAGTTTCTGCAAATAATTCAGCCTTTTCTTTGTTAGTTCTATAAATTTTATCATTAACATGCAGAGCAGGCTGAGGGAGATGAAATGTACCCTTGATTTTTTAAAATTTCTTTCCATAATTTAGAAAACGTCATGTGGATGTTTAGAGCAAGTCATGATCAAATTACCATAATATCAAATTACACACACACACACACACACACACACACACACACACACACACACACACACACACACACACACACACACACACCACAGAAAGATAGTTAGACAGACTGAAAGACATGCAGACAGAGGTAGAGGTAGCAAAAGAGGATAAGGATTTATGATACCGATATTTATTCAAAGAAGGCCAAAGTCCCATTTGAAGGGTAGCAAATGAGGAAAGATACAGAAAAAAAAGAACGAAAGGAAAAGAAAGAAGAGAGAGAAAGAGAGGAAGAAGACACACACACACACACACACACACACACACACACACACACACACACACACACACACACACACTCAGGCACACACACACACACACACACACACACACACACACACACACCACACACACACTCAGGCAACACACACACTCAGGCACACACACACACACACACACAAACTAACACTCACTCACTCCCCCCCCCCCCTCCACCTACCCCCCTCCCACACACACACACACACACACACACACACACACACACACACACAGAGCCGCCGGGGGCCATGAGCGAGATCCGTCCGCCTGTCGTCTCATTTCCAGCCCCCGATCATATCACGGGTGAAGTGAGACGGAAACCCAGTCTGTCTGTCCTGGCCTGTTTCTGTGTTGTCGCCCGTCAGCCGACGTCCAGCTGGCTGTACTGATGATATCGAGGGTGAAACTCACACGGAAACTGCCGGTATAGAACGTTTCCATTTGGCCTGGCATCAGATGGGAGCGGGAAGGAGACAATCGTCTGGACTTTGTGCGCGCGCGCGCGCGCGCGCGCGCGCGCGCGCGCGTGTGTGTGTGTGGGTGTGTGTGTTTCCAGGTCACGTTTTAGTGTGTGTGTGTGTGTGTGTGTGTGTGTGTGTGTGTGTGTGTGTGTGTGTGTGTTCCAAGTCACGTTTCACTGTGTGTGTGTGTGTGTGTGTGTGTGTGTGTGTGTGTGTGTGTGTGTGTGTGTGTGTGACCCACCCAACACAAAACACGGGTTAAAAGAGCGATGGAGTATACCTGACGTTCGACATAAACGCTCCACAGCAGGACTCCACAGTGATGTTGTTCAGGTGTGTTCCACCAGATACGAGTTTTGAGTTTCTGACAGAGATCAATAGTTTTCATTTAATATAAGATTCTGAGCTGAAAGAGATCAATAGTTTTCATTTGATATAAGATTCTGATCTGAAAGAGATCAATAGTTTTCATTGGATATAAGAGTTTGATCTGAAAGAGATCAATAGTTTTCATTTGATATAAGATTCTGCTCTGAAAGAGATCAATATTATTCATGTGATGTAAGATTATGATCTGAGGAGATCAATAGTTTTCATGTGATGTAAAATTCTGATCTGAAAGAGATCAAGTCTCATTTGATGTAAGATTCTGTAGAAAGTAGTTCCAATTGTCAAGTCGTTTTGAGTGTATTTAAAATAAACTTGTTGATCATTGTCATTAAAAAAAAAGTTTGTTTAACAACTTGTATGGAATCGGCTTGTGACGATGTGACAAACTCTCATACGGACCAGTGCGGTCGGCTGGATTATCAAGAACATGTATGTGTGTACGCACGTGTGTGTGTGTGTGTGTGTGGTGTGTGTGTGTGTGTGTGTGTGTGTGTGTGTGTGTGTGTGTGTGCGAGCGCGCTCGCGCGCGTGTGTGTGTGTGAGAGTGAGTGAGTGTGTGTGTGTGTGTGTGTGTGTGTGTGTGTGTGTGTGCGCGCGCGCGCGTGTGTATGTATGTGTGTGTGTGGAGGGGGGGGGGAGGGGGCGGGTGTGTATGTGTGTGTATGTGTGTGTGTGTGTGTGTTTGCGCGCGCGCGCGCGCGTGTGTGTGTGTGTGTGTGTGTATACGTCGGTGTACGTGCAACACACGGACAGCATCATGCAGATTTAGAACATGGTTATAATGGGAAAAGCATTTATCATCAAATAAGCATACTGTTTAGCTTTTTTTATTGCTGAAAAGTGGCCCGTTTTATTTCTTAAGAACAATTTCAACAAAGTACAATGTTGACCATCTCATTACGTTTTTAGTTTGTAGTTTAGCAAAAATTGAGTAAATACGAAAATCGAAAAATCACCACAGTTCACAATAAGAAAAACCCGTTTGAATGCGCATAGACATTTGGAAAAGCTTACGTCGGTTTTTTAAAGTGACAAAAAACTATGTCATGACAAACTCAGTAGAGATAGCAGTTGTTCAAACAAACAAACAAACAAAACAAACAAACAAACAAAAAAACCGCAGCATGAAATTGAATACAAAAGAGAATCTTATGAATGAACATACAAAAAAACGAAAACCCTATTGATGACTTAGCAAAACTCTGACCTGAAACTGTGAAGGTTCCAGTGAAGTCTAATACCTAAGCGCGACTTAACTCCCCCCCTCTCTGAAACGAAAAAGACTATGGGATTTTCTTGCACAGACAATCGTTGCTACTTCTGTTAACCATAAAACAGGTATACGTACAAAGTATACGTTG
>JADBJO010004466.1:190000-197832 GCA_016801955.1 Conus betulinus | reverse complement strand
TGTATGAAAAGGTCCGTAGCATATGAACGTGTAGTCGGAGGTCGACCAGCGATGTGGTACTTCAGTGAGGGAGAGGTGCAGATCTAGGCGCAGTCCCAGGACGAAACAAGATAGGTCGTCGGTGGGTCTTTGGAGCTCTACGCGGAAGCCGTCAAGTTTTGGTGGATGGTGTGAGCAGGCGGGGGCGTTGCTGACCGCCACGAGCGCGAGGGCAGGGGGGGGGGGGGGGGGGGTGCTGGGGGTGGTCAGGTGCCGACACTGTGAGCTTGTGGGGGGGGGTGGGTGTTCGAGCGTGACGAGCGCGGGGGGGGGTAGGAGGGAGGTAGCTACTGCTGTGATTATTTAGCCGTCTGTCGCAGACGCGTTTGATAGTTCGTGCGCCTTGTTGTGTTATGTGTAACGCGCGAAGGTAGTGCAGGTAGAACTGGGGGTGTGGGTGCAGAGGGGGCGCGTGGGTACTGGTGTGGGGAGAAGATTACCATAGTAGAACCTAGGGGGAAGACTTAGTGGGGGCGCAATACAGTGGGCATTACAAGCGAAAATTTTCTTTGATTACCCCCATGATTGTTTACATTGCAACAAAAGCGATTTTAGGTCCAACATGTGAACCCTTCTTTCCACGAAGTACCCAAAGCATAGCAGTTATTGCATATGCACGGGCAACGGGTGTCCGGCTAACCTTTTGTCATAAAGCAAAGAATTTCTCTATCTTTATCCATCATCCTAGACGTGTCCAGGTACATTTTGAGGGGGTACGTTGGGGGGATTCACCCTTTTTATCCAAAATCCAAAAAATGTTCATCATCATCACTAGAAGTGGTCGAATGTGCATTTGCAAGAACGTGGTTGCCGGTTAATTAATATCCGTTCGTTGTCTTCCCCACACACAAGAATCAGAAGTACATTGTGAGGTCCCGATACTGTTATGCACAATAGTTTTCATTGGTTGCTTCCAGAGGCTCACCAACACGTTCACGATCAATTCGTGATACGTTTAGGGAAAAAGACAAATCACACTTTATTTCAATGACACGTGATTTAACTAGATTTTTTTTTCTATCACATCTTCTTTTTTTCTTTTCACACACTCCATTCTCCTCACCCCCCTCTCGACTCACACATTCACCAGCTACAACTTCCCTAGCTGTCACCCTATGTCTCGTCAAAATCATAAGATATGTCAAGGGAACAATCAAATATTTTTAAGGACTTTGCCCAGAGCTGTAAAGTGCCAATCGCACCTGTAAAAAAAAAACAACTTCATTTATAAACGAACCCTAACTTCACATCAATTATCACCACCCCAAAAAAACTACCTGACTGCTAGCGAGGACCTGCCTTCAGTTTTCCCCTTTGGCTCTCCGAAACTGTTGTTTGGCCGGTAGCTCTGCTAAGACCGAAGGCAAATCTTTGCTCACCCGACTTTTCACAAAACGCAAGTAATAGCTATCAGAAACAGGGCCACCGGTTTTTACAGGTTTACCTTTTCGGTCAAGCGTGTCCCCCAAAATTTGGGACCGGACAAAATATGGTCCCCGTCACACTAGGCCTGGGGAGGAGAAGGAGGACCCATGAGAACGTTTGTTGTTTGAACCATCATCAGGTGACCCCAATCCGGGAGTGAGAAGCTTCCAGCTGGATGCAGAGCTGGCCTCTCGCTTCCTGTACGGACGTCCACCTGCCTTCACCACCATAGTGGATGAACGATGAGAGAAGAGGGTTCCAGAAACTGTGCCTGAGGCAAGGTTATCTGCGCTCTGATGACAGGAGGGTAAAAGCGTCTCGACTCTACGGCTCATGCTGATGATCGTCCCAGGGAAAGAAGCTAGAAACTGTTCACAGTTTTCATATACTCAAGATCATCACAAGCAATGATGTGTCTTAAGCAGGATGTTCTCTCAAGGGCAGCAAAGAACAACCTCAGAAAAAACTGTCCACACTGAAAACGTGAATTGAGAACAGAAACGCCATGAAAGATAAGATCAGGCTCATGCTGTTCTGGCAGACTCCATCTTCGTACATTGTGTGTCGGACATGGACCGATCTGGAAGAGAATCCAATCCATGAAAATTAAATGCAAAAGCTTACCTGAGACATAATAATCAAATTACCAATGAACTCCACGACAAAAGCACTGAGACATGGAGCGGAGATAACAGACCAGACAGAAGTAACAAGAGCTTAACCTCTCGCTTTCTGTACTGACGTCCGCCTGCTACCCACCATAGTGGATGATGATAGGATGTGGGAGAAGAGGGTCCAGAAAGTGATACATGTTGACAGCCAACCTGGGGAGGGGGGTTGGGGGGCGGAATAGCTCGGTTGGTATAGCGCCGGACTCGTGATCCTGGGGTTTTGCGGGTTCGAATTTCCGTACAGGGTGAGTTTTCCCTCGGAGTTAAACATTTGGTTCTGACTCCATTCCCCATACAGTCCTTCCGAAGGAGACAATAAACCAAGGTTTCCCATGTGTGAACGCACGCACAACATCTTGCACACACGTAAAATCCCATCACCAACTTTCGGAAGAGAAGGCCAGTTTTGACCGTTGGTATGGATGACACGTTACACATAGCATGCACCTTCCCGAAGATGGAGTATGGCTGCCTTAATGGCTGGATAAAAAGAAACCGGTCATACACACAAAACTCCCACTGCCTTTCTATGCAGGCAGTGTCCGCAGGAGTATCAGCTTGCGTACGCAGAAGAAAGAAAGACAGCAAGTGGGGGGATGAGACGAAGGTCAGATATATGCTGGTGGTGGTGGTTTGCGAAATCTTCCAACGATGAAACTAGATCTGATGATGAAAAATCAAAGTCCGCCTTGGATGATGACAACTTTTTTTAAGCACGTGGAAAACAGAATTCCTGTCATACATAATGTATGTAGCTGCTGAGCCAACACTAATGAAATCCGACAATTTACCAGTGACGAAACGAGACTGTGTAGCTAACAAGGCTGAGAATGTTGCGAGGGACACTGGATGCAGTGGATTCATCGTGATGAAAAAAGACAGGTTGGTGAAGACCAGTATACTGGACCCCTATCAGTGTGACAAAGGAGATGGCTACAACTCTGATCTATGTGGACACGCCTTTCTTGCTGTTGTTCTGAGAGAGAGAGAGAGAGAGAGAGAGAGAGAGAGAGAGGAGAGAGAGAGAGAGAGAGAAGCGCATTGTCCGCTCACACCATACACGATCTCATCAAGAGAGCTAGAGCTGTCGATGGCCCAAGCCCCAGATTGGAAAGGGGAACTGACCACCTTGGATTAAGTACAGACACGTTGTTGGAGGAGAAAGCTGTCTGCACAAATGGCCATTACACAGAACGCATAACTGAATTCCCAGCCAATGGATCCTGGGGTTGGTTCTTTTTCATGAGTCCTGATGCTGTGGCTTGTGCTGTAACAACGAGGGTTCAGGTGGGAAAAAATGGAAAACTGTGGTATTGAAAGTGACCGATAGCGTCGAGGCAGCCGTCACTGATAAAGGAGACTAGATCAGACTGCAGAGAGAGCCGACACCCTCTCGTGGTAAATATAAAGACTGCAATGGCACCATCACAAAGAAACATGGACAAGTTTGAAGAGAAAGAATTTCTTTTTCCACCTGTGTGTCAGGTACACAGAAGCCAACTAGGCTAAACGGTTCTTTTCCAAATCTGGCACATACGACTCCATCACAGGAAGTCACGTGGACATCGAGAAATAACAGATAAAATCCAGGAAGTCATTTAAAAGTCTCCAAAATTATCTTCAACGGTTTTGCAAATCCAGTGACGCAAGTCAGAAGACAGTACCAGGAGAAAAAGTTTCCAAGGTCCCTGTGCACAAGACGCCTCTTGTAGACTTTCCCTTCGAGCCAGTTGCGATTGATCTAATCGGTTCTCTGCATCCCGTTCATGATGTGAATACATGTACATTTTGGCTCTCGTGAATTGTGCTTCAAGGTACCCTGAAGCTATTCCTCTGAAGGTGGTTGATGCAGAGGCTATAGTTAAAGTTCTGGTGCATATGTTCAGCGGTCTCAGGGATTCCTGAAAAAATCCTAAGCGATTTAAACAACCAATTTATGTCAATTGTGCATTAAGAAGATGAGGAAACTGCTCAACATTTATCACGTTAGCACATTCACCTGTCATTCGTTGTTCAAACAATCTGGGAGAAGAATTCACTTAAAACGTTGAAATCCATGCTGAAGAAACTGTCTTTAGAACAGCCAAAGTGTGGCACAGGTTTATGTAAACTTTCCAGCACAGAGTGGATGCAATGGGCGATATTTTTTGCAATTAGAATGTGGGTCTATTGCGTTGGTGCTGACTGTATGAGCTGTTTGGTGGGTGGGAAAACTTATCATTTCACTAGACTCTGAGAACAGTTGTCACGTTTATCATTTTTTTAAAAAAAGAAACATAACTTCGTTTTTAAAACACATTTCCTAAGCTTTTTCTTGGGGGAGGGGAGGGGGTGTAATGTTCTTAAAGATCAACCTCACGCATTTTGGGTTTGGGATTTTGCGTGTTAAGTTTAATGTGACGTTTGTTTATCAAATGACTTACGCACATAACATCTACATTTCTAATTAATAGAGTAGAGCTGCTGCTGCTTCACTTTATTGTTATTTACTTTTTACAGTTCTCTGCCTCATATAAGATTTTTCTTTCTTATTAATCACACCGATGTCACCTGTATTTGTTTCTGTTCATCTGTTTATTCTGTTTGACTATATTTGTCCGGGACGGGGGAAATCGTGATGGTATTGCTTACTAAGTGAACTTCGTCGATGTGTTAGTCAAGCTTAGCAGCACCCAAGGTTTTCTGCACGCATGCACGCATATGCATACTCATGAACCCCATCAAAAATCCACCTTTCTCTGGGAATGGGATGTCGCGTATTCGCTCCTCTCCCAGCACGACAGAGAACAAGAAATACAGTTTCTGCTCTTTACTTATACTTACACATGAAAATCCAAATACACAAAAAGGCATATATTCAAAACGTAAAGAGATCAATACTTGCTAATCCCAGGTTTTAAACTAAAACGGCTTTTTATCTGGCTTGGTTTCCACACACACACACACACACACACCACACCACACCACACCACGGTTCTCGAAACGAGGCGCTTCACACATTTTCTTCAGCGCTGGGTGTTGGTGACGCCTTTGGTTATCTGGCACATGGTTCCAGGACTGGGTCTCCGTTGTCTTTTTTCACCCACTTCTGGGTTTTGAACTCAGTCTTTCTATCTCAACTTGTTTTTTTACGCCTAAGACCTTGCTGCCAATTTCATTGCTCAAACTTCCTTTCTTTTGAAACCTACGAACCTACTCTCTCCTGCTCACTCTCTCTTCTCTCTCTCTCTCTCTCTCTCTCTCTCTCTCTCTCTCCTCTCTCTCCTCTCTCTCTCTCTCTCGTATTGTGTCATTTCTATTCTTGTTCTTCTCCTTCTCCCCTTCTCTATCCCGTTCTTCAATTAGTTTATATAGGGATGGAAACAAATGATATCTCTTTGATGCCTGCCCTTGTCCATGTTGATTCTCTACCACCCTGTTTTTCACATACACAATGAATTCCCCTCTAGCTACACTTTTTTCACACATCAGCGATTACACACATCCCTACAAAATAGCTTAGCAAACACACCCACTTCGCAGCAAATGGACATCGAAAATTCCCGACGATTTCGAGAGCCACTTTCACACGGTAATTATCTTATAGAAAGCTATGACAAAGGACGTCAAGGCACATTTACCTTGCCTGACAAAGCACTGACACACAGTGCCCCACGGCAAAACCATCTGAACAAGCACAAGACTCCTGTTCTTCAAGGTCTGGTTACTAAGCGCTTCAGTTGACTGGGCCCTCTAGCGCTCACCTAAGACTCCGAGGTCCTAGTGGATAAGTTTTCTCCCTTTGCTGTTGGGAAGCTTCGAACTCGGGACAGTCCTCCATGCCTTGGATGCAAACTATCACGTGATGGTTAGTAACCTGACCACTTAAACCTCCTGTTCGAACATGTGCGCTAGGTAAGGGCGCTACTGCTAATAGATCAATTACACATTTCTCTACAACGCTCGACATTCTTCTACTCTAAAGCATTTAAAGTCTTTTGTGGGAGATTTTGCTCACTTGACAACTTTCAAGATCAAAAAAGGGCTATGGTGGTCTTGAAGAAACATTGATCTGAGTATGTTACTGTCTCGAGTTGTTGTAGTTGCTGTTGCCGTGTGCATGTGTCGGCCGCAAAGTATATAGGCGAGCTTGGAGCATCCTTTGGGGGGATGTCTTCTTGTTTGTTCTGTGTGCTCTGTGTTGGCATTTCTGCTCGGCGATTTTGTGTTGTACGAATCATTCTTTTGGAATTATGAGCGTATAATTATCTCGTCATGGGAGCAACAGTTACCCTTGTTCTTCGTTGTTTACTTTACTGTTCCCTTCTTTGTTTTATTTCTTTTCAGGCCAATCAAACCGAGGTCACATGTATGTGAGTTTGTTCGTCTGTTTTCTGTTTGACTTTAATCAAGAAAAAAAAGACAGCCTTGAGTAAATGTTAATTACAGTTTGTTCATTTCGCCAGTTGTTGCAGAGTACATGTGTCGTGTGCAGGTTAGTTACGTGTGCAGGTTAGTTAGGCAAGCTGGGAACATTCGGGAGATGTCTCCTTGTTTGTTCTGTGTGCTCTTTATCGGTATTTCTGCTAGCCGTTTTGATGTCGCCAGAATCATTCGTTTGGAGTTATCGGCGTGTAGTTTTTTTTCATCATGAGAGAAAAAATGATCATACTAGTTAGTTTGTTTGCTTCGAATGACAGCAATTCAGCATTTGAATTATCATAATCTATATTTTTTACTGATCAGCTAATTAATGCTATCAGTCTTTGCTTAACATTTTTGTTTACTTCCTAACTACAAAATGGGGGTCAAGCAAACCCATGGCACCTAGAACGCTTTTAATAAAACAGCCAAGGTAACATGAAATTACGTTTTACTGGTTTGGTGTGTTAAAACTGTGCATGCTGCTTATTACAAAGATCGAAAAATTACATTGTCTTGAAAGCCTTGTCAGATTCGGTAAACTAGTATGCCCAAAGAAAGTTACAAACTGTTTAAATCAAACGCATGTATGCCAATAATAAAAATGGTTCCGTCTAGTACATTTCTTTAATTAACTTTTTGAAATGTTCTTAGTTAAGTGATGAAGACTGATAAGTTGCCCTTACAACCAAAAATAAATGAGCATACTTCCAAGGTTATTTTTGGTTTAAGTATAGGTGTGATTGGTAAGACTTTTGAGAGAGTAGCTGTTACTCTTTTAGGTAAATCAGCTAGGTCAGTTTGTTGAAATATCCGTAGAAAGACGTCCAGGGTGCTTTCATTCAAATGATCTTATCATTATCAACCCACCTACACACACATACGAACACATAAATATTGTTTTGTAAAATCTCCACCTTGAGTTTGTTTCAAAGGGGGCACTTTTGTTATTATGAACAATAAAATTAATTAGAAAATCAGTCTACCCCACCTGGGATACTTGTAATCTTTACATCTAACATTGCGTCCATGGTAAAAACCTTCCGGCTCAGACGACAGTTCTGTTGATCGAGATTCGGCAAAGCTATTCAGTTGAATTACATGCAGTACAAATGACAGTATCTGACGTTTCCCCATGTCAAAATAAGTGGCAGAGAACAGTGCACCATTTAGATAAAGAGTGTATTATATAGTGGTGCGAAATTTAAAAAGAAAAAGCAACTACTAGACAGGCAAACCAAAGACATTTGGATTCCGAGGGGGAATGAACAAAAAGGGAAACAATTAATAGGTAAA
>JADBJO010004466.1:170000-177500 GCA_016801955.1 Conus betulinus | reverse complement strand
TGTAGACCGTGTAGCTTCTCTTATGCATTTTAGCAAAGTCTATATCGGATATGAGCACATTTTTATGAGTGTTAGCTTACTCTGATACATGTTATCAGCACTCTGAGTATTAGCCATACTCTGTGACATGTACCCCATGCTAGAGATGTAAAAATGTTAGTATCATTCAAATGAATGTTAGCCATACTCTGTGATATATACCCCATGATAGAGATGTAAACATGTTAGTATCATTCAAATGAATGTTAGCCAAACTCTATGGCATGCGCCCCATGCTAACTGTACTAGAAGACGGATACCCTGCGAAAGCTATCCTGTTACGCACGCGCTGCAGATTAGCCATTATATATTATGCATACAAAGAAACGCATATTTTTATTTCAGTCATTTCATGCGTCATTTAGCATTCAAAATATTACAACCACAGAAGAAATAAGACATCAATCTAATGTTATGTCTATATTCATTATGTCTGACTATTCACACTGGACAGAGTTCCCTGCTATACGGGGCATGTTTCTGTCAAAATTTTCCTTAATATTTTCAGCGAAAAAAATAGGCGTTTCTTTTTGTGCACAGTATATGATGCTTACGCTCTACAGCTTTTGTTTTAAATAGTAACATGCAGTTCTCAGCACACTAGCTTTATCATCGATTGATTGGTCATGCACATATGTCGAGAGGGGGGTAGAAATAGAAGGGGTAGATTGGGTTAGGGTAGGAGGAGCTTAAACATCTTACAGATCCGGTGGCGCTGAAGATGTGTCCCGATCGTCATTTCCCGTCACGTGACATCCTGGCACCGGCACGCGGCATTCGGTAAGTACATCGCGAACAGTTTTCTTCATGTTGAGCTTTCAAGGTTCTGAGCATGAAATGGGTTTTCTTCGGGTACCAAGTTCAAGTCATCGAAAATGTTTGTAACGCTGATATAGAAAAAATCATTATAAATTCAAAAGCTCTTTTGCTTTGCTCTGAGTAGTTTTTGTGGTCCGCTTTAACTTCGGTTTTGTCTGACCATGTAAATTACAATGAAATGTCCAGTTTTCTACACTGGTCAGTCTCTGTAAGTGTAAATTTCGTATCTCTGTAAGTGTAAATTTCGTACATTTCTTCAGCTTTTTTTTCCCATTTATTACGGTTTGCCGGGCTCCTGGCTTTATGATTTGGAGCCACCGGAAACAAAGCTATGGTTTCAATTTCGACATTTTGTTTTAAAAAGTGGCTTACGTCGTAAACATTGGCGAGTTGAACAGTGCCCGAAGAGCCGCACATTTAAGGAATGCTTACGGAAGCCCGCCACACGCACTAGGATTGCTAGGTCTTCTTTGACTCGTGCACACAGGGTATGGAAGTTGTTTTCTCTCGGCTCACTCTTCGTGTCGTCTTTGTACGTCATTGCCTTTGTTGTTCGCATGTCTGACCGCTTCCTCCTCTTCGTTCCTTTTACAACCTTCTCTTCATGGTGTGTGTGTGTGTGTGTGTGTGTGTGTGTGTGTGTGTGTGTGTGTGTTTTTCCATTATCTTTGTGGTACTGTGTCTTTAGACGAAAGAGAGATCCTGCATTAATTGTGAGGATAGAAAAGAGAAAGAGAGTGCTTTGTGTCTGTGGATGTGAAAATGGACACATCTGTAGTGGCACTTACAGGGGAGAGAGAGAGAGAGAGAGAGAGAGAGAGAGAGAGAGAGAGAGAGAGAGAGAGAGAGAGAGAGAGAGGCAAAAACGCATCCCTTGTATCTTTCGATTTAGTGTCAAGTCAAGTCAAGTCAAGTCAAAATGATCTTTATTGAGGGTAAAGGAATAAGCTATACAGCTTTTTTACATCCTGCCCTCTAGTGTGTGTGTGTGTGTGTGTGTGTGTGTGTGTGTGTGTGTGTGTGTGTGTGTGAGTGCGCACATACGTGTGTGCGTTTGAGTGTGTGTGTGTGTGTGTGTGTGTGTGTGTGTGTGTGTGTGTGTGTGTGTGTGAGTGAGTGCGCGCATACGTGCGTGCGTTTGAGCGTGTGTGTGTGTGTGTGTGTGTGTGTGTGTGTGTGTGTGTGTGTGTGTTGTCGTTGTTGTTCGCCTTCTCCCCCTTCTTCTGCTTCTTCTCTCTCTTTTTCTTCTTCTTCTTCTTCTTCTCTGTTTCTTTCTTCTTATTATTCTTCGTTGAAATATTGCTGATTTTGTAATTCAACTCCGCCTCTGATAAACCTTTTCCCCCCACGCAAAGAAAAGTCGTTCTTATTTTGATCCATTTTGGTAAGGATTTTGCAAGGAGTTAGTTGAAATATTGAAGACCTCTGTCTGAAGAAAACTAGACAGACAAACGAACAGAACAGAAAAGAAACAAACTGTGATGATATATTTTGGTAAGATAATTGGCTAATCCCATTTAAACCATAAGAACAAGATGTTGTAGTGATATTGAAGGGTTTGATTTATGGAGATCTGATAATGATTCATTCGCTACTGTAGTGAAAAATAGCACTGTATACGGATGATTGAACGTTGATTTTAAAAGATGAGGACCGCATTCAGCGGGTAATGAACATGGTGAATGATTTTTCATCGTTTGCTGGTCCGAAGATAAATCGGCGCAACACAGAGGCTATATGCCCTGGAAGCAGATGTTATGTACACACACACACACACACACACACACACACACACACACACACACACACACACACACACACACACATGCGCGCCCGCCCACACGCACGCACACAGGCACGCATGCACACGCACACACGCAGACACTCACACACTCGCAGAGAGAGAGAGAGAGAGAGAGAGAGAGAGAGAGAGAGAGAGAGAGAGAGAGAGAGAGAGAGAGAGAGATTTAAGTGTGATCGGATAAAATAAAGATCATAAATACATTCATTGTTTCTCAATTGGTATAACTGCACATATGATGCAAGTATTGGTAATTCCAGACATTATGCTCATGGAAATGAGTAGAATACTCTTCTGGTTTCTATGGCATAAACAAACTGGAACAAAAGCGCTTTTGAAAAGTTTGTGGAAATGCCTTTGTAACGATTTCGTACAGTAAGGTTTGAAAGACTGAGACAAATGCAGTCAGCGTTTCCTCTGTAGTACAAGTTACATCTCTGGAGTGGCGGAGAACATGCGAAATAGGCTTTCGTCAAAAAAAGGCACCATTTGGTGATAAAACAAAGTGTGTTTCTATGTCAGGGTGTACGGCATTGCACTGAAGCATTTATATCAAAGTTAGCTTTTTTAAAATGCTCCCAAAACCACGGTTAGATGTCAGTAAGTATGACTGGCCTACGCCACGCTCTTTTCTTCTTTGGGAAAAATCAGTGCATGTAATTCTGTGGAATTGTCTTTTCCTTTTTTTTTTTTTTTTAAAATTGGATGCGAGGTGTTGTACTGGCCGTTAAGGACACGTTTGGCACCAACGCAACGTATGAATATAAAAAGTGTGAATATGATGTGGTTGCCGCTGCAGTCCGATGAACCAGATTTTCAGAACTTCTTCTGCTTTGTGGCAAGAAAATGATACTTTTTTGCAGCACAGTGTGCTTATTGTAGAAATCGGAACCATGAGTTTTCCGTTGTTTTTTTTTTTTCTTGAAGCAAACTTGGTATGGAACTAAACAGGCGTCCACTGCCGGTTCTCCTTCAGGGTGTTGCTGGAGAATGGTTCCACACTGCTTGGAAGTTCATCCGCGCTGCCTTCTTCTGTCTCCCTCGCTTTTCAGTGTATACCTGGAACGCATCATGACTGACACATTTGAAGATCACGCCAGCACTATCAGCACTGGAAAGAAGAAACGACACAAAGCTTCGATTGGCATGAGCCACCAGTGGCCTGGAAGATAGTGAACGAGACCTCGCCACGGTTTTTCAAAGACTGGATGCAACGTGAACAAGAAATGGCAAGGAATTCAGCAACGTGAAGACCTAAGTTTACGGCCAGCCACACCACCACCATCAATGCTGATGCCACCGTCCACTGTCAGAAAGAAAGTGAAATGCCACACCAAAAGTATTCACCAACTGTGTTCATGTGATTAAAACTTCCCCGTGTGCATACAGCAAATGCTTTACTTGATAGATGCATCCATCTAAATCATTTTTTTAAAATATGAAATAAAGTGTTTTTTTCCCCACCTGTATATTCCCATGATGGAAAATTGGTTGTGCTACTAAGTTCTCCACTTAGTCGACTGAAACTTTCCTTGCAAACTGTTTGTGCGCGCATAGTTTTGTGAAGAAGAAAAAAACTAATATAAAACGCATGGCCTACATATACATACACATACGTACATCTACATTCAGAAGTAGATTTGTTTGACCATGAGTTCCAGTTCAGTTCACACCTTGGGATCATTGATACTTTGCTGGCGGCCCACGTTTTCAGAATTCCTGCCTTCAATACCCTTTCACTCTGTCGCTTTCAATCATGCGCGCGCGCTCTTGTGTGTGTGTGTGTGAGTGTGAGTGTGTGTGTGTGTGTGTGTGTGTGTGGGGATGGGGATGGGGATAGGGAGAGTGGGTGGTGGGTGGGATGTGTATGTGCATTTGTGTGTACGCGTTAGTGTGTGCGTATGTGCACCTCTGTGTGTGTGCGTGTGTGAGCGCGCGCGCGCGCGCGTTTGTGTGTTTGTGTGTGTGTTTGTATATACATAACAACACGACTGATCATACTAGTCAAAGACTACAATCAGCCGAGAGTGTATAATAAGTGATAAAAAAAAAAACCAAACTAAGGCGGCTTTCCACTGTTTGCCGAAAGAAAGCAGCCTACCAAGTACTATGCGTTATCAAAGATATTGGTACAACACTAAAATCAAGACAGGGGAAAAACACGGACAAAACATGCAGGTAAAGCAGAGGGTAGCAAATACAGAGACAAAGAGAAATTATTATTATTATTATGACTATATATATTATTATCATCATTACTTTCATTATTATTATTATTGTCATTAGTAGTAGTGGTATTAGTGGTAGTAGTAGTAGTGTATTATTGTTATTGTTATTATTATCATAATTTATCTATCTCTTGGTTTATTTATTTATTATCAGAGAACGAATTCAGACTCCACTTGACTGTCATGGAGGGCCTCGCCTTCCCGATAGCCCACTAGTTTGTAAAAAATGTCATTCGCACTTGTTAGGAAAAAAAAAGTGAGCCTAACAGTTGAATACTAACTTGGTTTCTCAAAAAAATGTGTATTGCACTGTAACTTTTGAGCGATTTGAATGTGTCTTTCAGTAAAAATGATAACACCTTAAATTAATTGACCACTCAGCCTCACAGTTGAATACTGACTTGGTTTCTCAAAAAATGTGTATTCCACTGTAACTTTTGAGCGACATGCATGTATCTTCAAGTGAAAATCATAACACCTTCATCGACCAAAGTCTTGACGTGCTGGTTTGCACCGTGAAACACAGGAAAAAGTGTTGACAGATCAGCGTGAGTGAGCCGTGAAGCACACAAGAGAGGGGTTGACAGGTCGGTTTGCGCGCCGAGACACGCATACAAAAGCTAAGGGGGTTGACTGGTTCGTTTGCGCCCAACTACCCCGTCTTCAGCACTACAAACTTTGCACGGGACTTAGGAGCGAACCGCCGTTGCTGTGGGCGACTCTGTCAACAACATGGCGGACGACAGAACCTGGCATGGCATTTCCTCCAACCTTCCCCAACCCCCGTTCCCCCCCCCCCTCCCCCCCACCTCAGTTCCCGTCCTTCAACCCCCCCCCCCCCCCCCTCTACCCTCACACCCTGTCCTTTCCGCCCATTCTCTCTCTCTCTCTCTCTCTCTCTCTCTCTCTCCCCGACTCGATCGCCGCACTTAGCTGAAGAAAAGCGCACCGGCATTCTCGTTTTCCACGCCCATGTAGCTTTGAGGACAATAACTGTGCCCCCCGTAGGGTACGGCACCAAGGGGAACACGGCAGACAGAAGAGCTCAGCTGCTTGTGTGAGTGATTGGTAAAAACGCGCTATTCTTTCACCCGGCGAGGGGGTCTGACCTTTCAACCTACCAAGCTCTGCGAGTGTGTGTTTAGCTGTGCGTGTGTGTACCTTTCAATCTGTAAGTCGTGTAGCTCCAAAAAGCACACCCTCACCAGTCACGACCCCCACTCCCTACCCCCCCCCACCCCCTCCCCCACTCTCTCTCTCTCTCTCTCTCCCCCCCCCCCCCCCCCCCCCTTGCGTTTAGTTAATGCGCTAGGGGACCCCACTGTCTAGGCTCGATAACGCACAGAACGGAACACACAACAAACGGTGCTAACCACCGGGTAGAATGGACCAGCGAAGCGAGAGATCGTGACAGTTACGGGTGTCACAACTCTTAGACTCACATGCAGCCACTTTTTTTTTGTCGTTTTTTTTTTCCCCGTCCAGTTGTCCCGTATACTACACCCGACACACCTGTTGGTGAACGATGTGTAGTGATTGGGTGTGCAGTTCTGCGGCGGTGTCGTGGATGGATGTACCCTTTTGTGGAGGTTAAAACTGCACGCGAGTTTTTCGTGATCTGGAGAGTGGTAAGTAAGTGGGTTTATTGGTGGAAGTGTTGGGTTGCGAGTGGCAAGAGAATTATTTCATGTTCAGATATGCCACTTTTGTTTTGATTTTCTTAAAAAAAAACTCAGATCTTGCTTTGAAGGAAAAGAAAAGAAAAAAAAAGAAGAGGTTAAGAATGTACTTGTATGCTATGCAGTTATTTTTCTGCACACAGTAGGACTTCTCAATAATGGTTTCTAACCCGATGATTGGGTTTACATTAATCGAGTGATGTGTTCATAAACGATGATTGGGTTCAAATTATTAAGTGCTGTAACAGTTTCTTCAAAAAAGAAAGAAAAGGCAGATCTTTGTTTTGAAGCAAAAGTTAAAGTAAAAAAAAAAAAAAAGGAAGACCATAAGAATGCCGTTTTATACCACGAATTTTATTCTACTACGGTTGGACTTCTCAAGGGTAGTTCAGATTAATCAAGTGCTGTAACAGTTTCTAACTTCCCCGTTAAGTAGATCGCGTTTTGACCCGAGTTCGTTGGTCTGTTCGTCTGTCAGTCTGTCTGCGCGTAGGATCACAGAACCAGTTCTCGCCAAATGACGGTTCGGATTCATAGTGAGATTCCGGATTAAGAGAGAAAATCGGCGAAATCCAGAATGGTTCAGCCAGGCTGACACTCATGGTAGTAAGCTAAAACTGCTGAAGTGAGTGAAGCGAAATTATGTGGGCGAAGAAATGCGTCCCACGGAAGAACCCGCTAAATGGTGGTGGAGTTCTGTCACCCTGCCAATGTGGATCAAACACCGGGTCCATGATCTGTTCAAGAACACTGTCACAGGTGCTTCCTGTGAACATAGCCACTGTGAAGGTACTGCTACCAAATAAAAACTCTCTACGAAGTAGCATACTTTTATGGCATATCAACACTTTTTAGAGATATAAACATAAATTCGCAAGTCGCATTCGATAAAACAAAAATGACATTTAGAAGAAAAAAAAGTACATACATGGGA
>JADBJO010004466.1:160000-165000 GCA_016801955.1 Conus betulinus | reverse complement strand
ATGCTCTGTCGGTATGCATACTCTCTTGCAAAAATAATGTGTTCCTAAAGTAATTGAAAGGCAGGCATGAACTAGAAAGTAGTTTTCTACACTGATTGTCGTTAATTTTCAAGAATTAATTGAAAGTGAAAGAATGTAAAGATGTAAGTATACTCTTAAGTTAAAAGCAATTATCAATGAAAACCTACAAGCTAATTTAAAGCATGTAATCGTAACGTGTGCGTACACATTAAAAAAAAACAACTGTAACTGCTTGATACGCTTAAAGAACATCAACATGAAATTATATGTATTTTTTGTAGGAACGGCTGTCAACTGTTTGTGTTCTTCAGTGTCTGTGTGTGTGTGTGTGTGTGTGTGTGTGTGTGTGTGTGTGTGTGTGTGTGTGTGTGTGAGAGAGAGAGAGAGAGAGAGAGAGAGAGAGAGAGAGAGAGAGAGAGAGAGAGAAGAACGTGTGTGTGTACTTTGTTGTTGTTGCTATTTATGTCTGAGTTTCCTTCATTTTGTCTCAATTTTTGCTATGGTTTTGGTTATTTTTCTTTTGGTAAAATGTTGAAATTATATGCACAGCAACTTGTGGAATTAAAACTTTTTTTTAATCGCCCTATGTACGCAAGACTGCTCATCCAAACACTTCCGACATATGGTGCAAAAAGAAAACTTTGTTTGTTTATGTGTTTGTTTGTTAGTTCTTTTGTTTGTTTGTTTGCTTGTGTGTTTGTTTGCTGTATCTCCAGTGACGCTCATTCCGGCTCCTCGCCCACATCCACACCCTTGCTTGTCCCGCCGCAGCCCCGACGCCGGCAGTCCACCAAAAAAAAAAAAAAAAAAAAAAATGTCAGTGTCAAATCACCATGAGGCAACCCACCAGAGGAGACACTGCACTGCTGATGAGTCACTTCGGTGGTGTTCAGTGGCGCCTGTTCTGACTCAGTATGCGCAGGACACGACCTGCTAGGCCCCGACAATAGTTGCTTAGCCGCGGTGCCAGTGTGAATGAGTGTTCCCTTCCGGAGGGCGCCACCCCGTCCGTCCAACACCATTCCCATAAATTTAGCAACATCGGCGACCTCAGCACGAACTCAACAAGGGCATAATTGTAGAGAGAAGAATCAAAGCTTAGGTCCCAAGACGAGCAAATCGCGAAGGGACACAGAATTTGAGGATTTTTTTTTCTCTGATGCTGATCGCGGATGATGAGATAATAAAAAAAATGGTCCCGTGGAATTTTATTTCAATCTGAGACTTCATGACAGGGCTGTAATTCTACTCTTACATTCACAATATATATCCTGACCCGAGAGAGACGCCTACGGTTGTTGATCAGGAAAGTTCAGCAACATCAGTGACGCATCCGTTAAGGTGACGAAACTCAGTTGGTGGGTGGTTCCAGTCTCCCCTCTTCAAAACCATGGCAAACTCAACTCTGGATAGGGACCGGTCGGGGGCAGATAAAATCAAACAAAAAAAAAAAAAAAAAAAAAAAGGAAAAGGCTGTGACGAGAATGGAATCCACGGCCTACAAACCAGGGAATCGGCGACCCTGATCACTGAGCCACGAGGGCTGAAGGAAAGTGAAAGGTTTCCCGCCATTGCGGTGATGGTACAGGCGGCGCTAGTATTTAGCTGCCCCTGAATAGGACAATAAAAACTGAGGTCAGGACCCCCAGCACGTGCTTCGCGCCAAGCGCAAGGAAGCTGACAGTATTACCAATGACAGGATTACCAGTGGCGTGGCCTGGGTACAAACAGAGAGGGATGAAACACAAAAGACCAGGTTTCAACTGCGTGAGTTCTTCTGATACAGCTTCTTTCTGCTTTAAATATTCTCTTTGTTCTGAATACAAATGAGAAAAGATTTTGAAGGTCTATAAGTTAACAAAAAAAAGGGAGGTGGGGGATTCTTCCTGGTTACGTTTTTGTTGTTATCATCATCATCATCATCATCATCATCATCATCATCATCATCACTATTATTATCAAGATTACCATTCTTGGTGGTGGTGGTGGTGGTACTAAGTAATTAGCACGTCTGTAAGTATTATTATTGTTGTTATTGCTATCGCGCCAGAAATAGTAACGTCCCTGATTGGTAGGAAGGGCCATCGGCATTTATATCCAAACCAGCGGAGTAAATAAGGAATTCCCATTCTATTCCACTGAAAAACGTGTTCTGGTATGGACCTGAACGCACTTTAGAACAATGCAAGAGGTGACACCCGCACCGCCCTTCAGATGAATGAAAACATGTTCTGATTGGAAAAGTGTTTAATACGATACATGCACACTGTAACAAAATTCAATGCATTACAATATGTTATATGCAATGAACTGTGCCACGTTACTATATAGGACTGTACAATTTAGTACGATACAGTATGAACCGTTAGACACACAACAGAACAATGCAATACATGTTTATGTAAGTTTACTGGTTATGTGGGTACATGTGTATGTAAATTTACTGGTTATGTGGGGACAAAAAACCGCGGGAAGACTGCATTGTCTTCAGATTATGAACTATGAGTACAAACTTAAACGCTTTGAAGCGTGGAAAACAGAGAATATGACGCGCAATTGCTGACGCAGCATGATGCGTGCTGTGTTTGAATAATACATGAAGAGCCAGCATTGACTTTGCTTTTCATTTGCTACTGTTTCCGTCCGCATTGACTAAGCGAAATCTCAAAGGTCAAGTCAACATGAAATGTGCTGTTTGTGATCTGCTGACTTGCTGATTTTCTTGAACGCTGCTCTCAACCTAGCGCTTTCTTGTGGGCAAAGGTGTGTGTGTGTGTGTGTGTGCGTGTGTGTGTGTGTGTGTGTGTGTGTGTGTGTGTGTGTGTGTGTGTGTGTGTAAATCAAATCTCTGTGTGATTAATCATGTAACAGAATCACAGCGCCAGAATGGAAACTTTCTATCAGGTGACGGTAAAGGTTCAAGAATTTATAGCGATAGCATGACAGATAACATACCATGATGTCATTACAGAGTATATCCATTTTTTTTGTTGGCTCTATCAAATCCTTTTAGAGGGGGAAGAGACATGCTCAGACAAAATGGGGCAGAGCAGGCTGTTGAATAGAATGGTGTACAATGATTACATCACAAGTGAATGTGTTCCTGTTAAATTATGCCACCATCCTAAACAGGACGTGAGCTACTTCTAGTTGGTAGATGTAACAATACGGCCACAAAACGCTGTTTAATTAATCATGGTTTCTAGAGATTTGTCAAATGTCCTTACAGCAGAACGGCCAGTGTGTTGAGTTCATGGTGGAATAGCGATTCATCACTGAAATTGTTTGTCGGCAAGAAAGCATCAGAGAGAGCAGTGTTGAAGAAAGTCAGCAGGTGCGCTGTTGACCTAACCTTTGACATTTTGCTCAGACAGAAATAGTAGCAAACGAAAACCAGACAATCAGTTACTTGCTTTTCATTCGTGAGAATGGATTGTAGTTAAAAACAACAACAGCTCATAAAATCACGAGTGTTTTAAGCCAAATACAGTCCCCATAGAGAATTGAGGAAGGCCTGCGTTTGTTACTGAATAAGATCTGAATTTCAAAACAAAACGTTTCATTGTATCAAAGTGATCAAATATCGTGGGTTTTTTTCCTTCATTAATGCCGTCAAGATAGACGGTATGTGATTAGCATTATACAGATCTCCCAAACGACAAATAGGTAAATGTTTTAAAACAGTTTAAGTTACTGTACTACTTAAAAGAGTATTCCTACTGAAAATTAAAGTGCAATGTGAACACTTTGAGGCGTGTGAAAAAATTCGAACGGTCGTTTTCATCATCATCGTCATCATTGGTGGTGGTGGGTGGTGGTAGTAGTAGTAGTAGTAGTAGTAGTAGCAGCATTAGTAGTAGTTCTTGTTGTTGTTGTAGCAGTAGTTGTAGTAGTAGTATCATTATTACGAGTATTATCATCATCAGTATCATCATCATCATCGTCATCATCATCATAATCATCATCTCTCCATCATCGCCATTATTTTTACTACCCCTTATTATCATCATCATCATCATATTAGTATCATTATTATCATTATTACTATTATTGTCAGTCGTATCATCATCAGTATCAATATCATCATCATCATCAACATCATCATCATCGTCATCATCATATTGTTATGCTGTTGTCATCATTGATTTATATTTATCGTTATCGTATGTTGAAACAGATGGCAAACAGTCATGGCTGGTCAATCAGACCTGGAACAATGATAGCCTCCTTCAGTGGTTGAGGATGACCACACGGCTGACAACAAGCACTGGACATCCTTTGACCTATCAGCACTGTGTGGGACAGCTGGAAGTCTTCCACAGCAGCATTCGTTCCCACAGCAGACCAGGCAAGGAAGGGCCACCAAATGTGGAAGTGCGAACGAGAAGGTTATAATGTTCAGGTGACGACTGGGGAGGTTCATATTGTGTTGGTAAATATTGGATGAACAGCGCCAAGGAAGTGTATGTCAGAGCTGTTACCGCTGTATATACTCATCATCAGATCTTGTGCATGCATATTTCGTCACTATTGACGGGTACGCTTCATTGTAAAGTTGGCGTCGTGTTCTCCATGAAAGGCCTGACATTGTTGGTTTTTACTCGTCACAAACTCAAAAAACATACATGTTAAACTCTCTTTTATTCGGGTGCCTGCAAGTGTGCGCACGTGTGTATTATTTTATTTATTTATTTATTTTAAGAGCTTTGGATTTGTGCTGTGCATCACAGCATCCCAGGACAGATCAATTTTAAACAAGAAAATCAGTGAATGGCCAGTCCCATCAGCTCTCTCACCTACAAGCTAAGCCTGTTATACCGAGCTCGTCAAGTACGTCGGTTTGATACAAGCGGCATTCTGCACAACCAAAACTAGGGACACGAAGAAAAGGGATTCTCCCGGGGGACAGAAACTCCTTCAAAACATCGGGCTTCAGTGCAGCTGTCTACCGCGTGTACTTCATGACGCGCTTAGGACCT
>JADBJO010004466.1:142500-150000 GCA_016801955.1 Conus betulinus | reverse complement strand
GCCTGTTGTGTTATAAATTCGCGTGCTGTCCTTCTCATGTCATCATCTCTTCTGCGCCACCTCAGTGGCATTGCAGCCACGCCGCTCATTCCGACCCCTCGCCCACAGCCACAGCTTTGGCAGTCCCGCTGCAGCCCCGGCACTGGCAGTCCACAGGAAACGGTCAATGTCAAGTCGTCAATAGGCAACCCACCACAGGAGACGCTGCACTGCTGCCGAGTCATTTTAGTGGTGTTGAGCGATATCTGTTCCGATCAAACGTGTGCAGGACACCACCTATTAAGTCCCCTACTGACGACAGTAATTATTTAGCGACATTGCCAGAGTGACTGGGCTCTCCTTTCGGAGGGTGCCACCATGTCCGTCCAACAACAGCCCCCACGAACTTGCCGATACCGGTGACCCAGACAGAATCTCACCAAGGGCATAGACTTGGGGAGGAACTCGAAACTGAGGTTACCATGACAGCAGGGCACTTTTGCGACATTTTCATGCTGATCGATGAGTAAAAAGATGGCACAAGATGATGCTACAGATTTCCATCCAGGTCTGAGACTGCCTGACTAGGCTGTACTCTACGCTTGCTTTCATGATACATTCCGGCGTCAGAGAGGGCGGAGAGGTACAGACAGTCACAGTGTTGGTCAGGAATTTTGAGCATCACTCTCAGAAACGCATCCATTACGTGGATGAAGCTTGCTAGTGTAGACCCAGTCTTCCCAATTTTGCCCGCGGTAAACTTCACTCTGAGTAAAAGCCAAGTAAAAGTCGGGTCAGAAAGATCCGACTAATACATGGCACTGATGGGGACTCAAACCCACGACCTCCAAATGGGGAACTGCGGCGCTAACCACTTCGCCACTCTGGCTGTTTGCTTGTTTCTTTCTTTGTTGCTTGTTATTTTGTTCGATTGTTTGTTTGTCTGTGTTGCTAGTTTGTCGCATCTATGTACGCGCAAGGAGACTTTTCATGAATAATAGCGCCAACTTCTACGCACTTTCAGTCAAAGTCGAAGTGTAAAGAAACATAGACGACAGTGGCTTCAGAGACTTTCAACAGAGAGGAGAGAGAGAGAGAGAGAGAGAGGAGAGAGAGAGAGAGAGGGAGAAGAGAGAGAGAGAGAGAGAGAGAGAGAGATTTGTATAGGCAGAATGAATCAAGCTTCCTTTCAGAGATGGAGGGGTTGAAGGCACACCATAGCCATGAAAGAGCTGTATTATCTTGGGCGTGTTAGGCCAGGAATCGCCGGGCCGGGGTAGAAGCAATAACAGGCCATGCAGTTCAATGCGGCATCGTTTGTATATAGTCTTCGTGGCCTCTGTTTCTGTATGTGCTGTCCAGGCCTCTATGTAGTCTGTTCCTGTCTGATATCTACGTCTCTACGGGGTCTGTCGCTGTCTGATCGTGATCTGTTTTGTCTGTGTCTGTCTTGAGGACTCTCTATTTTTCTCTCGCTTGCTCGCTTTCCCCGCTCGCTCGCCACACGCACGCTCTCTCTCTCTCTCTCTCTCTCTCTCTCCTCTCTCTCTCGCTCATATACGCATCATAAACACAAGCACACACACCAGACACACACATAGCAAAATACGCACGCACACGCATGCACGCACGCACGCGCGCGCCGCACGTACACACACACACACACACAAAGGGTAAACACACACACAATACACGTACCACCATGCACATACATGCGCGCTTTTTGCACGCGCTTGACACACACACACACACACAACACACACACACACACACACACACACACAACACACACACACACACAATCATACAATCTCGCCCTTATACACTCACAACGCATGTCAAAACGCGCTCGCTACATGCCTCTGTGCACGCGCGTGCACACACACACACACGCACGCACCGCACGCACGCACGCTCGCGCGCACGCACGCACGCACGCACGCACGCGCGCACGCGCACGCACACACACACACACACACGCACACACACACACACACACACACACACACACATCACACAAGGATGATAGGATAAAGTACTGGAGAGTGGGAGAGAACAACCGCATTGTGGTAAGGAGCTGTTTGGCAGATTGCGAGGATTAGGCCAAATTAGATCTTAAAGTGCTCCCTCGATTAGCACTTTTTTCTCCTACCATTTCCATTGCCATACCCCCCCCACCAAATTGACGCTATTGTTCGTACTGGTTTTAAGCCATGTGACAAACAATCGCGCTGCGCGGCGACGCGCCCGCACACAACACCCCACAACCATCACACACACACACACCACGATTCACACAGCCACACCAACTCTACACAACCCCCCATACATCACCACGACCTTATCCGAACAGACAGACAGACAGAGAATCAGCTGAAAAGTGAAGAAAAGGCACCTGGATAAGAGAAGACCGCGAGTAAATTTCATAAATAATTTATAACCCCTAAACCTTAATCTCCCCTGATCGTCGTCCATCTCATAAAAGAACACTCATAACGCATACACCTGCCAGCAGAAAAAAAAACACAAACACAAAAAAAGACTTCGGTTTAAGCAAAGAACTTAGGTATCAGCGTCGGCGTTTGTATGCCGACCGAGGAGTTGGTGTGTGTGCTTGCGTGCGATATGTACAGGCCGTTTAGCAGGAGTTTTTACATATGACTAAATTCAGAAAACAACCTATGAGCCACCGCACGTATGTTTCTTTTCAGGCGCTCTGAGTAAGATGATTTGTGGGGGGAGCAAACCACTGTTACCGAAAACTAGCTGTCCTGCGGTGTGCTGGTGAGCCGTAACACCGTTTAAACCAGGGGGTTCCATCTGTACAAACGCACAGAAAAGTAGGACGTCACACTTGGAGCTGAGCATCTCGATATATCCCAACTACGGTACACAGCTACCTTTACCAAAGATGCCCTCGGTACCCCTGTCACTTTACTGTAGTCTTGTCATAAAATGCTGTCCTGTCAGTGAAGAGTCGACCCCCCTCTCTGCGCAGTTTCTTCCCACAAATCCATCCCAAACAACTCCATCGAAGAAAAAATAGCCCCCCCCTTTTTCTCGCCACATTCATCATCACATCTCAAACACAGTAAAGTCCTTCTCTCGTCTCCTCCCTACCCAGTTCTTCTCTCCTTCGTTCTCTTTCCTTTCTCCTCCTCTCCGCACTCTCTCTCTCTCTCTCCTCTCTCTCTCTCTCTTTCTCGTTACTCTCTTCCTTCCTTACCTCTCCCCTCCCACTCTCCTCTTCCTCCTTCCTACCGTTCTGTTCCTTTCTCCTCCCTCTCTCTCTCTCTCTCTCTCTCTGGCTCCTCTCGGGGTCTCCTCTCTCTCCTCTCTCTCTCTCTTCCTCCTTCCTTCTTTTCCTTTCTCCTCTCCCATCCTCTGTCATTCATCATTTGCCGCCTTATACTATATTGTGCTATGTTAAGACTTTTATCGCAGATCCTATGCAGCTGGTAAGCGGGTAAGTGTGAAAAACAAAAAGCACATTGGTGCATCATCTGTGCACCTCCTGTCAAGAAAAAAGACGTGGACGTGCCTCTTTGGCTCTCTCTCTATCTCTCTGGTCACTCTCTGTCGTCGCGTTTTTTAAGCCTGTTTCCTCTCTCTCTCTCTCAACTCTCTCGCGCGTCCTCTCTCTCTCTCTCTCGCGTGTCACCAGTTTTCCTCTCTCTGTGTGGGTCTCTCTCTCCGTCGCTTTCTCGGTCTCTGTCTGTCTGTCTGTCGTATGTAAGGGGGGGGGGGGGGGGGGGAGGATGGGGTTTTGGGGGGGGGGGGGTTTTGGAAGGGGGGGAGGGAGGGGGGGGGGGGGGGTTTTGGGGGGGGGGGGGGGGGGGGGGGGGGGGGGGGGGGGTTTTTTGTATCTCGCTCTCTCTCTCTCTCTCTCCAACTCTCTCTCTTTCCCCTCTCTCTCTCGCCTCCCTCTCTCTCTCTCTCCCTCTGAACGTGAAATAATTATAGTTGGCACCAAGTGCCATAGTGTAGGCAGTGTAGTCAGTACCCGTTCTGTCCTATACCAACGCCATCCTTCCAATACGACCCCGCCCACAGCCGCGGCAAGCCTTGGTTAAAACAGCACCTATCCTTTATAACCCTACGTCTGCATAGTTTCACGGCAAGACCTCTCGGAAAGAGAGAGCAGCAGAGAGATTAGAGAGATAGAGAGCGCGAGAGAGAGAGGAGAAGATAGAGCAGAGAGAAGAGAAGAAGAAGAAGAAGAAGAAAAAAGAGAGAGAAGAGAGAAAAAAAAAAAAAGAAACCAAAAGCGGGGATTAAGAAAGGAAAACGGAAAGAAGACCAAGAATATTGACATGTTGTTGTAATGTGCATGTCTTCGTTTGTTGTTTCTTTGTTATGTTTTTTAACAATTTCTTCTTCCCTTCTTAGAATTTTAATACTGATCCTGTGAACATATGATAATTCTCGCTTGTTTTTGGTGGTTCTTTTTCATTCTGGTCAATAAAACAACGAACACTTTATTTTCCCCTTTTCTTTAATCAGACATGTCAGTCGCAGTGTATTTCTAGGTAACAGGAACGGTAGTATGAAATGTGTTATCAGCAACAAGCCACCCCGAAGCAATAATGATCTACCTAGAGAAAAATGGTGCCCCCGGGTCAGATTTGATTTATCTGAGCTCGCAACAATGACTACGACTGCAGTCTTCTTACCATAGTCGGTCAGTTAATTTTTGTCTCTTTAAAGGTTTACGGGGGGGGGGGGAGGTCTAAGGCTCCCTCGTGCTCTTCGTTCGTGGCTTCTTTTTTTCTAGTTTGCCCTAGTTTTTTGTCTGCATAATATTACCCAGCGCTCGACAGAACCTTTGGTCGCCCAAAACATCATACCCGAAACCACACAGATGTGGTTTCGTTCATCAGGTTAACAACACCATGGTCCGTGCTTCGCCACGTTATACCACACGAAGTCCCCCACGCCAGCACAGAGCGGTAACAACGACGACACACACAAACAACAACCCACACACAACACACACACACAACACGACACCCCACACACACTTTACTTCACTCCACACTAGCACACACACACACACACCACACACACACAACCCACACACAACCACACACACAAGCAGTAATACGTGGCCTCGTCTCTCTCCCCCCATCTCTGTGCATCTCTCTCTCTCCTCCTACTCCTCTGCTCTTCATTCAAACTCTCTCTACTCTCCTCTCTGTGTGTGTGTGTGTTGTGTGTGTGATCATCGGACTTTTGCGTGTGTGTGTGTGTGTGATGTGCTTGTGCGCGCGCGCCGCACGCGCGTCGCTTAAAGCTTGCGTGGATCAGGAGCGCGCGCTGCGAAATGGTCCACACCTCATGCTACCTCCCCTCTGAAGGGTTTGATAGCATCTGACCTTCTTTTTACCCACTGCCGCAACAAAATCTCCGCCTCCACGCTACAATACCAAACCCCACACCCAAACACAAAAACAAGTAACAAGACCTGGGAACTACGCCCGATAATTCAACCGCAAAACAACAGAAAAGTAAAAGGACTGCCCGCCCCACATACTACCAAGTCCCACGCACCCACCCAACCAACACCCACCACCACACGGAAAAAAGCTCCTCACCCGCCCCCAGTCCCCCACACATAGACATCGCATCAAAACCACACAACGACGAAAGCGCCACGAACCACAAAAAACACAAAGGAACACGAAAAGAGGCTTTTTGCCCCACAGGTTTCCAACTTAATGACATTACCAACACAACACATATCCATCAAACACCCCACCCCAGAAAAGCCTTTATCTGCCCATAGAAGAATCAAAACTCACAGAGATAATCCCCCCCCCTGCCCAATAGTACTTTCTTCAACCTCACAGAAAAAGGGAACACCCCGAGCCATACGGGCACCCTCAACCACAAGTAGAAGCCTTGCCCAAACAAAAGAGAACATTCACAACATGCAATAGCCAAGCCTTTGCCCCCCCCTATTGCTATATCCCCCCAGAACAAACGCACAAATAATTTAAAGGGGCCCCTCCCTTGCCCCAGTGAGTTATCCCAAACACTATACAAAGAAAAGCCACAGCCCCCAAGGACCATAGAGGTTTTTGTCACAAAAGACCAAGTCCACCAAAAGGCACGGTTTGGCACGAGCCTTTTATTCCGAGAATCCCCACCGGAACAATGAAAACAAAGAAAGGTCCTTTGCCAGAAGCTTTTCTTCCCCCCTTGAACAAAGAAAAAACCAAACCCACTCTCCCTCCTCGCGCCCCCTTCGGCCTCCCTTACCTCATCCGCCACCCCCTTCCTCCAACTGAAGAAGAGACTCACCTGCCCCCCATCTCCCCATATCCCTCTCTTCTTCACCCTTCTGTTTTCATCCTCCCGTAGTATGAAAGCAGGGTGAGTGAGCGATGAATAATTGACCCACAGCCACCGGCTGGAGTCATGGAGTGCGCGGGGGCTATTTCCTCCGATCATCTTTGAGAATGGGCTTCTTGTGCATTCTCTTTCTTTTTCTTTCTTTTTCCTTTTTTTTTCTGTCCCTTCCTGTATGCTAGTGCCATCTCGATGGCACTGCGCCCACGCCGCTCAATTCCGACCCCTCGTCCACAGCCACAGCCCCCAGCACCGGCAATCTTGCATAGGGAGCAGACAAGTCAGTTCGTCATGAGGCAACCCACCGCAGGAGACTCTGCGCTTCTGTGGAGTCACTTCGGTGGTGTTCAGTAGTACCTGTTCTGATCCAGCAAACGCAGGACACCATCTGGTTATGCTTCCTACTGACAACAATAATGGTTTTGATAGTGGAGCTGGTACCGGTGACTCCGACACAACCAAACCAAAGCCAGAGACGTGAACAGACCCATCAAAACTGAGGCCACCACGAGAGCGTGACGATGAAGGCCACAGAATTTCAGAGATTTTCTTTAAAGCGCTGATTGATGATGGTGAAGATGATGCTCCGGACTTCCATTGTGGTCTGAATCTGCACGACAAGCCTGTGCTCTACGCTTGACTTCATAATATATCCCCGGCTGTCAGTCAGGCTCGGGAGATACAGACACCTGCAGTGTTGGTCAGGAATCTGAGCAACTTTCTCAGAGGCTCATCCATTAAGATGTTGAAGTTCGACTGAGTGGTCCTAGTCTTCCTAACTGAGCCCATGACAAATTCAACTGGGGATAGGGGCCGGTCGGCGCAGAAAAAAAATCCTACAGATTAATGGTTTTGAAGGGAATCGAAATCACGATCTCTTAGCCGAGAGTCGGCGATGCTAACCAGTTCGCCACGGCGGGCAGTAGGTTGTGCTTCTGTGTTCGCCGTCCCGACCTTGTACTCCTTGGTTACTGTTTTTTTTTTGTGTTGGTTGCGCGGTGTATCCTGTGCAAGGTAATACGTGACCTGTGACATGCACGTTTCACATCATGCACACAATCTGGAATGTACATGTAATATGTCACGTGTCGCTTGCTTGTGTTTGTACGTGTATGGCTCGCTTAACTGGAACCTTCGTTGGCTAAGCTTCTTTCAAAAAATAATGCTTAC